>JAUUDZ010055629.1:0-10384 GCA_032361705.1 Panulirus versicolor | reverse complement strand
TGTGTGTGTGTGTGTGTGTGTGTGTGTGTGTGTGTGTGTGTGTGTGTGTCAACAGTCGTAATATGAAATGCTACATTCGCTTTCTTAATAAAAATCTTTTTTTTCTCTGACTAAACTTCCCACACCGTCCGGATGTTTCACTGTTATTAAAAGTCTCTCCCTCCCAGAAAAGAACAGTTCATTCCAAGTTTGGCTTAAACATATAATACATGAAGAAGAAAAACGGCCGCTGCAACTTTACCCGGTGGTGCGGCCGTAAATACGGCCAATTACCACAAACTTGGCCCAGCTAACCGCTTAATATGTCGTAAAGAATACCTCTGGGTACGCCGGCGGCCGCTCCACCGCCAGGCTATCTACATGTGCTCAGCACAGATCCTAAGTAATGGTTTGCGTCACACTGCCAAGTTCTGGACAAGCAGAGCTTGTGTGTTGAGATACCGCTTATCACAACCCGCGCGCCACAACGAACCTCATTCACAGAAAACGTGCGCGCCGTGGGAAGACGGGGTTCCGCCCCGCGCAGGAGACACCTGGCCAATTTTAACAACGACGACACAGACACACTCTACAACTGCAACTATGTTGTAATTAAGTCTTGACACGACAAGGCATTTGGAAGAAAAAAATATCACGAGGTATTAATTCTTATTCAACGGCTTATAAGGACCAAATACTGTACATTATCTCCCGGTCCTATACTTTACAATTAATGTGAGGAAGAACGCTTCTATCATTACTGGTGTGATAAAAGAATTATAAGTTTGTCACGAGTCATTACTTATACGAGGCACTGTCAGCACTCGTTGTGCCACCCTCACCCCACCCGCAGCGTTAACACCCGTGGTGCCCCCCTCACCCCACCCGCAGCGTTAACACCCGTGGTGCCACCCTCATCCCACCCGCAGCGTCAACACCCGTGGTGCCACCCTCACCCCACCCGGAGCGTCAACACCCGTGGTGCCACCCTCACCCCACCCGGAGCGTTAACACCCGTGGTGCCACACTCATCCCACCCGCAGCGTCAACACCCGTGGTGCCACCCTAGCCATACGTCACAGTAACGGACGGACTGGGACACAGGTCATCCTGGGCGACCGCCAATAACGTGGTTAACCTACCCAGGACACTCGTCCCGTCCCCCACCTTAATAACTACAGCAAGACACAATGAACAAGCATCCTCTCTCCCCCCCATCCCCTACCCACTAACGTCCAGCCTATCCACACATCCACCTGTTCATGCCATCCCTACGGCCACCAAGATGGTCACTGATCCATCCATCTATTCACCTCTCTGGTCATCCATTCCAGCACACATCCATCCACCTCTGCTGGCAATCAACCCTCCAGCTCTCCCCCGAGACACACCCTAATATTTCCTCGCCTCAACTCCTCCTGCCCCGGAAGTCGTCATCCACCCCCCCCCCCCTCCCTCTTCCCCAACCCGCTAGTGAGAATGGCTCTTAATCGGCAGCAATTATAATGCTCGCAAGTTAAGCCCCTAAAATGGATAAGAATAACAAGGATGCGACGCCACCGATCCCCGACACCCTGCTGGGGCAGACGGGGTAACGCTGCAGGAGGAGGAGGAGGAAGTGGAGAGGGAAGGAGGGCAGACTATGAGGGGGAAGAAGTGGTGGAGGTAGGAGGCAGCTGGAGGTGAGAGCGTCATGGGAGGCTGTGATGGGGATGGATGGAGATGACGAGTGAGGTGACTGGGGGGGTCAGAGATGTGAGGAGGACGGAGGTTGAGAGGGATGGCTCACTGGAGGAGGCGGCTGGTGGAGGTGAGGACGCAAGAGGGTTGGGCGGCCAGCAGTATGGCAGAACGGAGGACGTGGACGGAGGTGTGGGAGGCAAGACAAGATGAAATGAGAGGCTGCAAAGTAACGAGGTCATGCGTGAGTGGACGGAGGGAGGGGCATGACAGACGACAGGCAGCATGACCTGACCTCTGGCAGCAGGGAGGAAATGAGAACCAGTTAGAGGTAACCATGCCCGGTGCAGGGCTGCAGGGGAGTCCTGATGCAGGTGAGGGGCAGCAGCAACAGTGCCTCCACAGCACAGGAAACCTTCCCCAGGTAAATGCCAACGATGGAGCGGCTCCGGCAGGGCAGGAGCCGGATAATGATGACTGTGAGAGGAAGAAGATGGAGTGGGAGGGAGGAGAGCTGTGGGACCTAAAGGAGGGATGGTTGTGTGGGAAAGGAATGGGAAGACGGGGACCGTTAAAGAGATGGGAGGATATGTGAGGTTCCAGGAATGACTGGGAAGATAGTGAGGACTGTGGGAAGAATAGGTAAATGTTCAGGACTGTGGGAAAGAAATTGTGGGGCTTTGATAAGGTGGGTGGGAATGCAGGTTTGGAAGAGAGAGCTGAGAAAGACAGTGGTTTTAGGACGAGGGAAGAAGGGAGAGGATAGGTCAGGTGACGTGGAGGGAAGGGAGAGGATGGGCACTGTCGTAGGAAGGGAGGAGAATCTGGGAGTGAGGGATGGAAGTCTTGGGTTGTTGGAAGAAGGGATGAGAAGGTGGGGTCACAAATGTGGAAGGGAAGAGCAAGTAAGGGTGACTACGAGTAAGTAGAGGAGGAGCCTGGTGGTTGTGGAAGGGAATATACATGTCTGGTGGTTGTGGGAAGGGTATATACGAGTGTGGTGGTTGTGGGAAGGGTATGTACGAATGTGGTGGTTGTGGTATAGGAAGGTGGTACACACCACATCACCACCCTGTGGTACACGGTACACTCCACACCACCACCCAGCGTTACATGGTATACACCACACCACCACCCAGCGGTACAAGGTACATTCCACACCACCGTCCAGCGGTACAAGGTACACTCCATACCACCAACCAGCAGTACACTGTACACTCCACACCACCACCCAGCAGTACAAGGAAATTTCACACCAACGGCCAGTGGTACAAGGTACACTCCACACCACCAGCCAGCGTTACACGTTACACTCACACCACCAGCCAGCATTACACGGTACACTCACACCACCATCCAGCGGTACAAGGTACACTCCACATCACCAGCCAGCGTTACACGGTACACTCACACCACCACCCAGGGGTGCACGGTACACTCCACATCACCAGCCAGCGTTGCACGGTACACTCACACCACCAGCCAGCGTTACACGGTACACTTGCCTCCGTCACTCAGCACAGCCAAGTCATTCACACTCAATCTTCAATTTCCGGAACCAGATCAGAGAGCGCGGGGAGTTAATTACGGCTCCACCGGCACAAAGGCACTTCCACTTGAATCATTAATATAACGGTAATGTAGCGGCAATGCCAAAATGTCTTACACCACTGCAACCAATTTACCACCCGCCATCTCTCTCTCTCTCTCCCTCTCACAATGCAAAGGAAATGTCAGATCTAATGCAGATCTCATGGTGAAGAACATACACGCCTGTGCGTGAGTTAAAACGTGTGGCTGTGTCATGCATTCGTGACGTGCGCAAGAGTGTATGCACTCGTGCGCGCAGACACTGCAAACATTCATGCATGTTTGTCAGTGTGTTAGTTAAATGTAAACTTAAGCAGGCATATGTTAATGTGTGAATTCGAACCCAAGAACATGTGTCCGTGCATACATACATATTTTGTGAGCTGCACTTTCCTAGAATGATCAATCTCATCATCAAAATGATTTACATACTTGAAGGTTACGATAAAGTTATCCCTCACTCTTCTCTCTTCAAAGATGGAAATAATCTTTGGCCTACAATCTCTCACTGTAACTCATCTCTCTTAATACTTGTAACATCTTTTGCCTTCCTTTTTGACTCCATCAGTTTCCCGGGTTTACCTCAAAAGCGGCGACTAACTTGAGAATCATGTTCTAGCTTGGCCTGATCCTGGCGTGCACTGGGTACAACCTACCAAACATAGGTCCTTATCCATTTACTTCAATGCGACTCTACTATTGGCCAGCGAATACCGTCTCCTTCACAACCGTCTTGAGGCTCCAGCAACCAGTTAGGTACATGGTCGACTTGCACGTCCCTCGCACACACACAGATTCCCGCAGCTTATCATCTGCTGGACAGTATTCACACCAATGCCTCTTTTTCCTGTACCGTCCTCGTTTCAGTGAGTTTACTCAGGTTGAATTTCATCAACCATGTGTCAACAAGTTTTGGATTTTGTCTAGGTCCCCTTGTAAGATGATGCAATCCTCATTAAGAGTCTGTTCCTTCTCATAAGTCATTCACTTGAGAGCCTTGTAGGGTGCCAATCCCGACCTTGTCTCATTACGAGAAACCTCCTCTGACCCACCTTCTGTTTTCCTTCCACTATGGGTGATTTCGTATCCACCGAAGGGTCTACCAACCCCCATGTGGCACAGCGTCACAAGCTTTCATAGTCCATGAATCGTGTGTTCAAATCGCTTTTTTGTACAGGACGGGGAGGAAGTTTTACACTCGTGGGGCCCCCCATCTCTTGAACATTCTCTGTCGTGCAACATTTTGAAACGTGCATGCTCTCCGCAATTACAATGTGTGTGTGTGTGTGTGTGTGTGTGTGTGTGTAAGGAAGCGAGCTAATGAAGATGAGCAGGGCGGGTTCCTCTTGATTGGTGGGGGCCGGGTGGCCAGTATTTCAACAGCGACCAGGCCGGGGCGGGGCTTGCCCGGCCTCTTCCTGCAACACCATCACCACAGCCACCACCAAGGCGGCCGTCTGGTGCCCCCTCTACCACACACACCGCGGCAACAATCATCCCCACGACTTACGCAGGTCAAGGAACCTCAGATCGATTAAACACTGAGGCCAGGTCAAGGTCACGACTGTGATGTACGTACGGTCACACTAGATTCAGTGAGAAAGTAAATAATGTACAAAAAAATAACCAGTCTAGTTAGCAGTTCATCTTGACATGGCATGACTGTGAACACCATGCTAACTGTACGGCTCCATGAACACCATACCATTGTACCCCGCCTCTCGTGATGCCGGCCGCCACTCCTCCTCCCCCACACAACACTGAACATACCAGCACTTCCTCAGCACCGCACCGCACCTCACCCCTCCTATACAAGCATGCATTTCCTCCCCTGACGAACTAACGAGCACATTATTACACGTTCACTCGACCTCTCGTTTCTTCTCGTTAGACTGGCTCCTCTCCTCTCGCCCACCAGCAGCAGCAGCAGCAGCGAGGCACAGCGCTGGGCCGCACTTCTGAACCACAACGTCGCCCACCCACGGTTCAAAATGCGTACAACAAATAACAGAAGGAACTTGGTAGTCGCTCAGCAATCCGTGCGTTGGTGGGATAAGCCGCTAAATCCCCAGAGCTTTACTACCGTCAACAGTAACGCCAGGAGAATCAACGCTTTAGCCATGGTTAAGTTAAACACCTGGGAGGCCAGCAGGAGGCATGCAAATTAGCGGGATGTCTTCGAGTCCAGGTGGTATAATTCTTGAGTCCTGGTGGTATAATTCTTGAGTCCAGGTGGTACAATTCCTGAGTCCCGGTGATGTAATAATGATTTACGGTCAATCGTAGAAATACTCACTTGTGCCAAGTGTACACTCGGTACTGCTGAGGAAGACAGGTGTCTTTACGAGGCGATCGCGAACATTTTACGTGCCTGAGATTTGCTGTTGTGTTTCCTGCATTCATTATGGATAAGGAGGAGTTTTCCTCGCCTGTGTGACGGCCGACGGTGACATTCTCTTTCCGTCTACGTGATTTGTGCAAAAAATACATATGTGTCAGGATGTGAAGAGTAGTGCGTGGATACACACACACACACAAGACTGGCAGTTGATCTCTCCCTGAGCCAGTCCCACGTCAGTGTCTTCAGCACTTTACCGCTCCATAAAGCACAGTTCGATTACATAATGGATCCCCAGATTACATGGCATCAGCTGATGGCCGCCGCTACAGTGTGTGTGAGGGTAAGACTTTGGCCGCCACAGTGTGTGTGAGGGGTAAGGCTTTGGCCGCCGCCACAGTGTGTGTGAGGGGTAATGCTTTGGCCGCCGCCACAGTGTGTGTGAGGGTTAAGGCTTTGGCCGCCGCCACAGTGTGTGTGAGGGTAAGGCTTTCTTTATCCTCTGTATTCCGTAACCATTTCGGGTTTCGAAGCCTCGCGCAGCTTGCCCTTTCCAAATGTAATTAGTTATTCTGCTCTGAGAATCACTGTGAGATATATAACTCTCATTACAGGGCGCTAGATATAGCTGCCTCAGCATCTACTATTTCATTACCACAGATACCATTATGTCCAGGACACCAGCAGAAGTCTACCAACACCCCATTATGCTCTAACTGGATCCTTACCATCGAGTCTTGGACATTTTCGAACAATGGGATGCACTGGACGAGGGTGTGATACTGCTTATAGTGCAGTCTGGGAATCGCAGTTGAATGTAAACATCCTTTTAAGAGACTGCTTAAAGAACTTAAGTGCAGACTGTGTACCAAACACTTCTGTGACAAATATAAAAGATTCTCTCGTAAGTATTACCTGGCGAGACTGTTCCTCAAAAACCATGGCAAAGCTTTACGTCTTGACCACATTTAGACTTATCTGTGAATATCTTTATTGCGTTTGCAGGAAAAGTGTCTTGCTGTAGGAGTGAATGTGTCTTGCTGTAGGAATTCACTCCTTTGTCATTACAAAATCAATGTTGCTTTTGGCTGTTTTCATCCACCGTTGCAGAGTTTGATCTCACGAACCTCCCCGAAAATGAACAAAACACACAAAACCTGCTTCCCTAATTGAGCTGATGTCCAAACCAAACCTCATTAATGTCATCTTGTTTTTTTCATTCTTACATTCAAAGGTTCGGAGATCTTTAGATGCTGGGCAAACACCTGAACCTTCCTGTCAACAGCAAACACATACTTATGTACGTAGGGTTCGATGGTGTGAGGTGAGGCCATGCTCTTCGTGTTTGAGGGACCTCATCAGAATCTGCCCACAAGACTTTCACCTCAAAGAGGATCTGAATACTCCAGTGAACATTCTGATACCAAGATTACACACAACGTCAACTATTTCCAGGATGTTATCAGTGACAGACAATTATACCTGGCAACTATAAATCCAGTCTTGATCTAGACATTACGAGTCACTGAACCACACCACAGTGTTCCTATCTGTCTCGCAGTAGTATTGAGGCACGACCTTCAATATCATGATCAACTGTGCCACCTTACTTATAAAGTTTGTCAATGTGAGGGGGGTCCATGTCAATCTTCTCTCAAATATTAAGTCTCAAAAAATTTGACTCCTCTTCATATGAAATGAGAATTCCCTCTTCAAGCTAATTAAACATAGATTTACTGGCCCTAATCGGTAATCTTATCAACTACAGCTTGCGTACATCTTTTAGCAACGTCATGAGCTGGTGACGTTCCAACAGACAGTCGGGTCATCATCAGAGAGGAGTAATCGCACATCAGGAACACTCTCTACAAGGCTATTACTTCTAGCATTAACGAAGTGGGGTAACACTTACACGCATTACCCTGGGGCGCTTCATCTTCCTTGTGGGGAATTCTCTGGGACAGCTCGCTACCATCCCACACCTTTAATACTCCATCCTTCAACAACAGTTGAGTAAAACTTAATAGTCTGTCCCGAAGGTCCATATCATGGAAGTGCCTTACGGCACCATATCTCCAGAGTGTAACAGAGGCATCCTCTACATCAGAGAACACTGCTGTGGCATGATGAGAAGGACTTTTCTGGATCGGAACTTTCTTAAAACATTCTGGAATGGTATGTCGCAACTATCAAACCCGAAGTGATAAAATGTTCGTCATTTAATGAGATAAAGCCCAATATTGTAAAATAATAATAAAAAAAAACTAATATTCTTAACGAACGGAGAGGTTTCCATTCGCCCTGACATTATCAGTATCAAAATCTATCAAAATCATCACACAAAACAGCAAGAGGTTACGTTGTCCTTCGCTGTGCTGGGTGCGTGAGAACGCAAGTGACGTCGTACTGTACCGAAGGACAACTTCTCGCGGTATGAACGTACCCCACGACGTAAACATGACAGCTGAATGTGGGTGGACCAGTATATCTACCTGGGTTAAATCCTTTCAATGCAAGTCTCTCACACCGAGAGGTGACTGGCGGGAGATCGAGCTACGTAAATCTTTCTCGTGACTGTACACTGCATCAGGGAAAGGTTTTAGGAGTTGAAGAACTTGAGAGGGGAGGGGGGAGGGGTTGGTGGAGAGCTCCTGGGAGTGAGGCGAGGAGAAGGGCTAAAGAGGCACAGAGGAGGAGAGCAACAGGTTCAAACTGCGTACAGTTACGCACTCCTGACTTCATAACATTAGCTGTGACACAAGTCACCTTTACTAACACAACCTGCGTATAACGTCTTATCAATACAGTAATCTACATGAAGCCATTGATGATACAATTAAGCGAACCAACACTTGGCTTCGTTATCAAGACGAACACGGTATTTACCAACAGTTTTATGAGGACTTAAGTGTACTTCAATATTCCCTTTTGTATTGATCTACGATTCAAGTGATACGGTAGGGGTACAGCGCTACCACTGGGGTGGATGGAGCGGGAGTCTGGAAGAGGAAGGGGGGTTCATAAAAGGGGCGGAGGTGAGAGTAAGAAGTGGAAGTGAGAGCAGTTAGGAGGGTTGGGGAAGAGGGATGGGACTGTTATTAACTTAAAAGTGGCGGAGGGGTGAGGGTGTGAGGCACGACACACACAAACTGACGAGGGTGAGGCCGAGGGAGTAGGGGGTATCACCGGTGGAAGGCACTGGATAGGAGTGGTCATCTGCGCCAGCAGTGCAACACACGAGGTGCACTGATGGGATATCAACTAGTGAAGGGGTGGAAGGGAAGGGGAGGTCTACGGCATACATCGGTGAGGCTCTAGTGCCACCACCACAGACAACCCCCTCTCAACACCTGTGGTACTAGTGCCACCACCACAGACAACCCCCTCTCAACACCTGTGGTACTAGTGCCACCATCACAGTCACCCGTCCCTCAACACCTGTGGTAATAGTGCCACCACCACAGTCACCCGTTCCTCAACACCAGTGGTGCTAGTGCTATTGCCACTGTCACCAGTCGCTCAAAACCAGTGTGCTAGTGCTATTACCACAGTCACCCGTCCCTCAACACCAGTGGTGCTAGTGCTATTGCCACAGTCACCTGTCCCTCAACACCTGTGGTGCTAGTGCCACTACCACAGTCACCCGCCCCTCAACACCTGATGCTCTGGTGAGGACAGAAACACACAGGTAAACACAGTGGACGGCAGGTACCCCTGAAGGCCCCACTGGCAGCAGGATATGAGGCCATGAGTTGAGGTATGATGCAGGCAAATGTACGGGTGATGAAGCATTACAACGACCACAGCACTATTCTCCTGGGATTATAATGGAACATCGAAGGCAAAATGTTTATAAAAGACAACAGTCTCTGGTATAGCACTTTGTGCACATAAAGGTTTATTCTTATAAAATAAAAACATGGATGTTTTAAAATAGTGAACTCAGAATTATTCAAAAACGGATTAGAATTACGTTGAGTTACTTTACGACTTGTAAACTGCTTTAACTTTTGAAGGTTTATGAATATGTAGTCGAAAAACGTCCCTGGTGAACAAAGGCAAAAATGAGGACTTTGTTGCCTTTCATTTCCTCAGGTCTGGTAAGAGGCCTTCTGAGGAAGCGACGGTGAATCAGGCGTACTGACGTGTGAACAGAGCACCGTTGTTCACATCTTGCTGCCACAAGGTACCTGGGGAGGTGCTACAGAGAGAGAGAGAGAGGCTCTCGACCTTCAGGGGAGGACCCAGCATCTGCTGTGTGGCTGGTGCTGGGTCCTCCATCCACGACATGATAGCACCGGCGCACACGTTCAACCTGCTAATCTCTCCCTACAACCCCTACATCTCCTTCAACCCTTACCACCTCCTCCAACATCCTACAAACCTCTCCCCCATCTCTCCGTGTTACCCATACCCATCCCTTGCTCCACCTCTCTTTTCAACCCTCCCAAAGTACTTCCCAAACTCCCGCCATCAGTAAGACGAACCTCTCCTTCTCTCCCTCCCCTCCAGCCAACCCTCGCCATCTCTCTCCCCAAACCCTCTTCACTCCCAACGTAATCCTCTCCACCTCCCGCGAACCCTCCCAATCTCTCCCGCCAACTCTCCCCCGCCAGTGTGTTGACAAAGGCCCAATCTCCTTCATCTCTAAAAAGCTCAGACCTCCACAAATTTCAATCTTTTTTCTCTTTAAGAGTTAATCTGCTTTCTCTTTAAGTTGCGACTCAACGGCCTTTATGTAATTAGAGGCAAATAACAGGTCTCCTTGAACCACACTCACACACCCTGTACTCTGGT
>JAUUDZ010055608.1:0-10384 GCA_032361705.1 Panulirus versicolor | reverse complement strand
TATACCAACTGCATCTTCTGGAGTATAATGTCCCCGTGTAATTCATGTATACAATTTTACCATTGCGCGGCGGCGGAGGGTCGAACCCTGGCTACTAAGAATAGCAAACAGTCAGCTGAGCACTGGACATCGACGCTATCACTTATTCTATCATCAGTCCTGCTTAAGAAAGACAACTTCGCCTCATTCGAGATAAAACATTTACCCACGAGATTGTACGCCAGTTCCACGAAGAGGATCAGACGAATCAAATCCTAAGTAATTTGTTAGATCAACATAGCCGATCCGGCTCCACTTGGATGGGTCCTTTAAATGGGTTCCTCAATCTGTTGTGCTCCCTGGAGGGGTTGGGTCCCTTACATGGGTTCGTCAATCTGTTGTGCTTCTACACGTGAGTTCGTTACTCCTCTGTCAGTCTTCTTCACAGACTCCGTTAATGCTTGTGTTTGTAAAGTGGTTCTAATGATCACAACTTTGAAATAGAAATTATAACAATTATAGCAGCGGTAAGGTTGACAGGATACAAATCAAACCCTCGTTTTCTTAGTCGTGATTTACTTATTTCACTAGATTTTATTCTTATATGTACAGAATGTACATTATCATGTTGCTTTTGGATGTGGCCAACATTTTCTTTTTCATTAGATGCATAACGGTTAGGTTGACGGCCAGTCTGGCATCAATACTGGGAGAGCCTCGATCTGACAGTCATCTGCCTCCAGTTGCCTTGTTTGAGGAAGACCTTTTTTTTCTTTCTTTTTTTAGGTCACGTCAGTCTTCCCACTCCATGTCTGGTGTTTCCTGAATATGACCTCTTCTCTTTATCTTTTTCTAGGTCTTCATGCTCTGAATCCATCTGGTATCCCATGTAGAGCCAGTGGAAGTGGATCATTTTAGTTTCTCCTTTCTTTGGGTCTAGGTCAGTCGTATGTCCTTTATCTTCAGTCTCATCAATTCTCAGGGCATCACCTCTCCATCATTTCTCTATGCCCGTTGTGATTTTGCTACCTTCTTTCAATTTTACGGCTATGATTTGGGCCACTTTTCTCATGAGCTATCTTTATGTCTCTGTCACCGAGGTTGGTACCGTGACTCGCATTTGCCTGCTTTTTCCAGTTTCTGTGCATAAACCCAGTCATACGAGGATTGAACTTTATGATATCTTCTGTTTCCATTGAACACCAAAAGTTTGGAACTCTTCCTTCCTTCATCTTCCTTCCTCTCAGTAATTGGTCATGCCTCGAGCATGGTTTGCCCAACTGTGGTAGTCCCTATTTAAAAAATGACAAGATTCAGTTCTATTTTCGTTCTCGGTGCAAGGTAGCCTTTCCCCCCCCCCCTATTTTGTATACAGCATTTTCTGCTGTTTTTATTGCCGAATAGCCAGGAGAGCTATATTCTCCTAGCAAACCTTTCTAGCTGATACAGTATTGCATCTTTGTACAGTAACGGGTATATCTAGATTCCAGTTCATTTCAGTTGTATACTTCGGGAGGTCTTGCCTTTGTATCGGCACTTCCGTTTGCTGTTTATGTATGAAATTTACTGTGCTCTTTTCTGCTATATATACTCATTTCAAGCCTTTATAGCGTGTAGTTATGGTTTTTCTTCCTGTCTTCTCTATTTTAACATCTTCATTTCCAATAAATTTTCACTTTTTTTTATTTCCCATCTCTTATCTCCATTTTTTTTTAACTTGGTTTTATTTTCTATTTTTATGTCAAGCTTGTTGAAATCTATAATTGTTTCCTGAAGGTACTTTTCTGTCGCTGTTAGACGGATTTTATTTCCGCTCCCATTTCCTGTCCTATTCTTCTAAGTAGTGCATTTCCATTTGCATTCATAATATACCGTAAATATTCATTATATACCGTAAAATGTTATCTGACACACCTATTTCTCCTCGTGCATATTTCGTTGTTCCATGTACTTGTCTACATACTCCTTTTTTTATTGTAGTCAAATGACCCATTTAGATAGTTGATAATGCGACGCTTTTACAAAAAAAAATGTATGGCAGCTTTGTACAATGATGGGGGTATGTTATGAAAGGTTATGAAGGGGATACGGGCGGCTTTGAAATGTATGTCATTGACACAAGTTATGGCGTTTATACAAACTTAGATAATTTGAAGATCTCAGCTGAATCATATTTGGTAAGTAATTGATAAAATCGTTGTATAAGTCAAGTTATAGATACAGTTTATCATATTAAGGAAAGTCAGATGCCTTGTTTTATACCCTTAACCCCTTCGCTCTTTATTATCTGTCTGGGTTAAATGTTTACTCTAGATCATCATCATGACGAATTAGTTAATTTTGTTGATTTATCGTAGAAACCACTTCATTGTTGTTGTTGCTGCCGTTCACAGAATCACAGGTACGGAAGCTGATATAAAGTGATGTATGAAGGTTTATGAATACTTATGTGAGTGAGTTACAGAGAATATAGGCGTGTCCAAGAAGTTAAACAAATTGAATGATGAAATGGCTTCAAGGGAAAATAGATATATTTTGAAAAGCTTTTAAGTTATGCTAAACATTGTTTTGTTTTGTTTATGTAAGTTCATTCGAAGTGACGTTATTACAGTAATCCCAATCGTGAAACCCAAATCACGGGACCGATAAAATTGCAAGCCTTCTCTTGCCATATTACCTCTCAGACTCGAGAATCTGAAAGTTGAAGAGTATCTTCCAGTTCATATCTCATAAGCTAGGTGACAGAGGGTGTGAACACCATGTTTGTGGAGGCCATGAACGTCATAGATTATTGCAAGGAAACAGCTAGTTATCTCCCTTTATTGTGGTTGTTTTATGATAGTGAACGACGGGACTGAAATATTTTCTTGTCCTTCATTTCTGGTTGATATACTTGTCGGTGTGAAAGTTCAGTGGGACTGTCAGTCTTTACAAGTATTCATACTGCAAGTAGTAATGAGACCCGCCAAGGTGGCATATTTTCACTATGATTTGAAATTATAATGATGACATGATTGTCTCCATAGCTGAGGAAATGCTGGGATGAGGTCCTGCTTTTTCAAATGTTTATAAAGTACTGTTCAGATAGCTAATGTGGATGCTCTGCTGCAGTGATCAGCAAATGTTAGGCTTTTGTAACTTTGTAATGCTACACAGGTTCATAGTAAGTTTTGAAGAATTTCTGAAAGTACAGTATACTCTGAGTTGGTTTGGGCATATTGAAAGAATGCAGGACGGGGAGTTTACAAGAGGTGTTTGATAGTACAATTAAAAGGGTTGGTGTGAGAGGGAGACCACCTGTGACATGGAGAAATAGAGGGGAAGAGCACAGGAGTGAGAAATGGTGGAAGAATGCATGGAATGGTGTATGTAAGGGAAGCAATGAAGGACAGGGATAAGTGGAGACTCTTTTGCCATCCCCTTGATGGGTGTTCCCAGAGGATTGAGTATCAGATATATAGATGAATAGATAAGTACATAAAACATTGATAGTAAGGGTCATATGTGTACCAGGGAAACGGAATTAATGAACATAAGTAAATAAAACACCTATAAAAATAGCGACAGAAACTATGAAATAAACACTTATAAAAATATCAATAGAAACTGTGAAAACTTTTACCTCTCATTGTAGCTGAAATGTAGCTATAGAAGAAATATTTAGATTTTAAATTGGTCTGTTACTGTGGTGCCATGGAATGACTGGTTGTCTGGAGTTTGGTTATTAGCATAACTGCATTCCTGGTCTGTTATCTGTTTGTTGATATTTCTTAGCTGTTAGTGCAGTGCTCAGTCATGGGCGTAACTGGTATATTTTCAGTAGAATATTGAACATATGAATACTTGTTAACTACCTGGAAGGTTAGGTTAGGTTATCAAAGGTTTTGTTTATATTTTGATTTACACATGGTTTACCTACCTTAACATTGTTTAACCCCACATTTTCCAGTATACATAACCCTCACTACTGTTGCCTTATTTCTCTGCAGAATGAAATATAATGCACCAAATCACATTTCACAACTTATATTATGCAAAGGAACTCAAAAGGAATTCACACAGCAACACATCATTGGGTCCTTTTAAGGCTAATTGTGAAAGTGAAAGTTATCAGAAACCCATAGATTAGTGTGGTAAAAGTCAGAAGGCATGCAGACAGTTCAGAGAGAATAACCTGCAAATTGTCAGCATGGCTAAGGAGGCAAAAATAATGTAAATTGTGGACTTGTAGCAAAATCTCTATCAAGTCTGTTCTTGAATGTATCTGCAGTTCTGCTTTTAACCGCTCTAATTGGCAAGTTGTTCCATATGTTAACATTCTGTTGAAGGAAAAGTACTCTGCTTTATTTAAGGTTAAATGTTTGTTCATGAATTTGTATCCATAACTGAGGGTGAAATCAGATAAATCAAGTCTTAAGTGACTTGATAGATCAAGATGATCAAAGCTCTCGATAATTTTGAATACATGTATAAGATTGCCTTGTACGTTTCTCTTTTCTAAACTAAATAAATTCTGGTCATTTAATCTGCTCTTGTAGGATTTGTTTCTCAGCCTGGGAATCACCTTGGTAGTTCGACACTGCACTCTCTCTGTTTGCCCCTTTTTTTTTTAGGATGACCAAAACTAAACATAGTACTTAAGATTGGAATTGTAAAGAGTAAGGATGTTTGCCCTGGATGTAAATTCAGAGACTGTGCCTATGAATCAAAGAATGTTTTTTGCTCTCAACTGCTTCTGTGCACTGCTTTCTTGGTTTTAGGTCACCATTGATTATTACACCCAAGCCTTTCTCCTCATCTAATTTTTGCAGTTCAACAGAATTCATGCTGCTACTTGCCTTTTATTGATATGTATAACTTTGCTCTTATCGATATTAAAATTCATATGCTACCTTTGAAGCCAATCCATCAGTTCGTCTGTGTCAGTTTGAATCTGTAGATGTTTCACTTCATTTGTAGATTGAATTTCCAGCTTCGTATCAGTCAGCAGATTTTGATATTTTGCAATATAGTCCATAATCACTATCATTAATATTTATGAGGAAGAGAATCAATCCCAAGACTGATCCTTGTGGTGCGTCACTTGTTATGTCAAACCATTCTGAGGCTTAACCATCAATCACACCTCTTTGTTTATGACCAGTCAACCAATTTTCTATCCACAGAAGTACAACCCCATCATCATGTGGCATAATTTTTGCTAGTAACCTTTGATGTGGAACAGTATTGAAAGCCACTCTCATTTTATTAAATTGTGATTGGAGTGTTGTCAGTGTTACATATGCTAAGAGGTCCAGGAAATGCCATAGTATTGCTGATAAGCTGAAAATTATTTAGTGTCATCAGCATGAGGAGGGTAGCTTGTGCCTCATGTATCCTGCTTTTCTGACCAGGAAGTGATTTAGATAGCTTTAAGTGACCCTTTAAGTGATCCCTCTGATTCAGTGTGGTCTTTGCTATTCCCTGAACACCTTCAGCCTCAAATGAATAAAGTAGGTTTCGATTGCACTTGTTAATATTTCATTTATTAATATAGATGTAAGGAAATTTGACACCTAATGAACCTCACTTCCCCCAAATTACTTTGTTAGAATGGTAGTTTACTGTGTTACATTCTTGAATGTAATGCCTGTGCACCCTTTTCTACGAAACTTTCTCTCCATCTTCCGTAAAAACATTTTTCATATTTTATCATCATTGCAACTTATTCTACATTCATTTCATATTGTAATCCACTTTTGTATCCAAGTTCCAATATGCTACAATAATATCCTTATGCCATGTGTATATCTTGCATCTTTATGTATTTCATCATACCATTTTATACCTTTATTTTTCTCTTTTCTGTAGGTCCTTTCTGATATGTTTTTACATTATTCTTCAGTTTTTCTGTATGTGTAGTTAGCTGTTTGAAAAATTTTCTCATTCCCCTTACATGTCTTTTACCATAGGATCAGCCAATTCATTCCCTGCTAATCCAACAGGTATAGGTACCCCTAGGTATATATAACATTTCTTCCTTCATTTTCTGAATATCTGTTCCTACAACCACAGAAATTTCCTTAGCACTCCTTCATCAGTAGTATCATCTCTTTTCGGTTTCTGAAAGTCACATTTAAAATCTCTTACTATTAGTACTGTGTATCACTTTCAGTGTTCAACCCTCTTCTCATGTTTTAGAATATCATCAATACGAACTACTTCTGCCTGTGTTAAGAAAACTTCATCTCTCAGCCTACCACATTTTTTATTCCAAGGCCCATGTTTCCATGTCATGAATCCCATTCCACTCCTGTTATCTTGGATACTTCCACCAGTATGACAAGCACCATCATAACCTCGTTTTATTGCATGAATGTTTTCAAGTTTAAGAGCTTTTGCTTGGATACAATTAAGATTCACTCTCTTATTTGGTAAAACTTTATTATGTTATCAGTTTTTAGATCCTAGATAGTGCATTCATCATACTAAGAATTTCTGGTTATCTCTTCTTTATATGAGTAAACCCTTCAAACTCTTTCTCTTCATCTGTGACAACACATCCTGTGTATTTACCTCTGACATTCCACATCTCTTATACATTTTATCATTATTTACTCCATCCCGTCTGCTAACACTGCCAGCACCCTTAATTAAACATTATATCAACATTCTGATTCTGAGAACTGTCTACTCATTTCATTCTATCATGATTATCCCCAAGGATCCAGTCGCCTTACTCCATCGGACAATTATCTCCTTTGTATTTCTTTCCACTGTGCCATGTTTGATTGTAGTGTACCCAGATATTCAAATTCTCGTCCTTTCCTAGAATTGCTGCAAATTTTGTAATAGGGGTGAAGTGAAATTATGAGTTGTTGACAATATGTTTTGAGGATGGAACATGATGATGCAGAGACATTGAGTGATTAGTGATCTTTTGTTTTTTTTTTAGGTTTCTCAAAACAAATATATATGAGAGATGATAGAGGCTGGTAAATGAGTGATAAAAACATCTTCAGATTTCAGTGTCCATATTATTTTTAAACTGAAATCTCGTATGACAATCTGGTTTCAGGTTCAGAAATAAAGCACATATGATTTGTGTGTGACCACAAATCCTGTAATGATTTTGATGAATAAAAAGGATAATGGCATTATCAGATAGAAAAATGATGGTGCTGATATGAGTCAAGGGCAAAATTGTTTTATAGAACAAACGGTAATGTAATGTAGCTCATGATTTTATGTGTGTGCTGGTGATTAGTGTAATTACTTTGAGAAACTGTGTATAGTAGCCATGTATATAAAGTAGCAGTAATGGGAAAAATGTACTATTAACAGCAAAGCCTCCAATTCAAGTACATTATTGGTATTGTAGGATAGTACATATGTACTTATTTTAAACTATACCTTCAGATTAAGGTAGTGTTTGATGGTGATGGACTGGTTGCTTGTCAGATCAAGTTATCTTATTGCAAATGACTTCAAATTCAGGTGCATACCCTGTTCTGTATCTTAGTTACATAGTCATCTGCTGCTTGAATATTGTGATATCCATTATTCATCCTGATTACATCTTTGAATATTTGGTAGTACATAGACTCACAGTATAATTTTTCATAGACAAGTGTGGGGGTTGCTCAAACCCCTTGACCCCTTGTATATTTATGTTCCTTTTGGTCACTTATTTGACATGGATCAAAACTTGATCAGAAATCTAGGATTGACATCTAGCACATAATCTGAAGTGTGACAGCAAAATAGATGAGATTATGGATGGCTTTATTATATTGGAATTCATAAGTATTTCTTAAGAACTGATTAGGATCTAGGATCTTAGATTCATGACTTTAGTAGTTATTATTCCTGCTGCATAATCTAATCCAGCCCAACCAATATGACAGGTCTTGTAGTCTTATAAGTGCAAATTTTATAAAGGCAGCATTAACCTTAGAGGATATTTAAAGTAAATTCGGTTTTACTGATGCTGATGCCTCAACTACACAAAGAAAAAATCTGTTATACAAGTGGTTCTGAGTAGTTGTGCTGAATTAGTGAGGCCTGGTTTTACCTGTACAAAAACAGAAAGCCATGAAAACCCATCATGTGCATATTTTCCATACAGTATTAGTTACTTGATAGTTCAGAGGTGGGCTAATTAAACTTCAATAATTTTTCTTTCTTCAGATACATGAAGCATGAAATCTGATCTTATTTCTATGATGGAAATAATCATAATTGTAGTAAAGCAGCAGAAATTTGGAGCCAAGGTAGCTTTTTCTGTTCATATGAAGGGGTTAGTTTAGGTGACTAATCCAATAAGTATCATCCCTCTTACATAATAGTACTGAGAAGCCATAGGAGTTAAGCAAATGGATTTAGCACAATTGATTTTCACTTACTATGGTATCTGAATGAGAACCAATGGCAACACTGCCCATAGCCTGCCATCCATACTATTTTTTGTCTTTTAGGCTATTCTGGTTTATTTTTGAAATTATATGATGCTTTTTTTTTTTAGTAATCTTTTCTATTTATTGTGAAGAATTGTTCCCTATCAAGAAAGTTTACTGTAGATAAGTTGTTTTTATTGGTGGAAAGTAAACTTTGACTTTCTCTGGCTTCCTTGCCTTTAGTATATTATGCCTGCACAACTTGGATTTTGCCAGTCTTTGAGACAGTGGTGGGATGAGTGGGAGTGTCCTCGATACATATTTTGGATTTTATCCTGTTTCAGTGCAGAGCACTGGATTCAGGTTGTTAGAAGGCTAAATTACTTGAAGGAACGACAATTACAGAAGAAATAAATACATTGTGTTTATTTTTGAATTGTTTTGTTTTTCTGAGGATATAACATTATGGTAAGTTGATTTTTTGACAACAAAGATTGCTTTTTATGATTTTGTTGCTTCCTCTTCTTTTAGATGATGGACATGATTAAATTTCATCTTGTACATGGATTTGCCATGATATAATGTGCGTAATCTGGCACAGGTATCATTCAGTGTTATTGATGATATCAGTTATACAGACACTGATGAGAATAGAACTTTGTTTTGGTGCAGAGAAACCTGTTTCCATGTTTCTGGCTGTATTTTGATATCAGACTTGTATTTTTGAGTAGCTATGATAGAGCAGAAGTCACCTGTACACTTGTGAATCATTGAAATACAGGTACCGTGCCATAGTTTACCCTCTTTGATTATTATCTGTCTCTAATATTTCATTATTTTTATTTCAGTCAACTTTATCACATTATTTCATGTATTTCATGTACATGAAAAATTTGTTTTGGCAAAGGAGAGAGTACAAAATAACTTTTACTGAACTAGGGGATGTGAAATGTCTGAGGTAAACCATGGAAAGGTATGTGGGGCCTGGATGTGGATAGGGAGCTGTGATTTCAGTGCATTACACAAGACAGCTAGAGACTGAGTGTGAACGCATGTGGCCAAAATTTTTTGTCTTTTCCTGGAGCTACCTTGCTGAAAGGGGGGGCAGGGGATGCTATTTCCTGTATGGCGGGGTAGCGACAGGAATGGATGAAAGCAAGCAAGCATGAATATGTATATGTGTATATATGTACATTTCTGTGTATGTATATGTATATGTGAGTGTATGGATGTCTATTTGTACATAAGTGTATATGAGTGGATGGGCCATTCTTAGTCTGTTTCCTGGCACTACCTTGCTGATGCGGGTAACAGCAATTAAGTATAACAAAATAATAAATAAAAATAACTAAATATAAACATATATATCTTATTATTATTATCAATATCATAAATACATTTCTTTTATTTGCAGTTTTAAACTTTTAGGGTCGTTTCAGAAAGTTAGAAAATTCAGAAGAGTTGCTGTGTAATATTTTGGAGCAGTGAATATAATAAGTTCACGAAACATAAACTTATTAGAAGAAAAATAAGTTTCCTAAGGAATGTAATAAAATAACATTCAGACTGATGCAGCAGTAAGATCCATTCTGTAACATGTCCCATATGTAATTAATCTTTGATGTTACTGTGTGTTAACAACTGCACACTACATTGTGTCGTCTAAAATACACACTAATACGCAGTGTTTATGTAATTCATCTCCTTATGTATATATTGTAATCTGTAAACATTTCTCTATGTACGTCTGCATTGCTATCAAAGTTCAAACATTCTGTATACATGTGAATTATACTTGTTTTGCATTACACAAATGCTATTACCCATGCTACTATTACTAGCACTTACTGTCCCATAATCATATATCATGTATTTCATATGAAAAAGACCTCCTCTGATGGAAAGATGCCCCTCTGGATCCCTGGGACCAACAGGCCCTACCTGTCACCCTTCTATGTTGATATACCCAACGTTCATTCTGTACTTGTCTCCATGCACCCTTATTCAATACTATCAGTGATATGTGAAGG
>JAUUDZ010055607.1:0-20935 GCA_032361705.1 Panulirus versicolor | reverse complement strand
TTTACGTGTAAAGTAAATAGACTTGGGCAAATGAACTACCATGAAGGACAAAAAGAGCTTTAACTATATAGTTTAGAGAGACAAAGAAATATACTGGATGTGTTGATATATGCCAGTCAACAAATAGAAGGTATAAAGGCTGATATATTAAACAAGAAAACAACTCAGCAAGGTAGATGCAGAATCATCAGATCAAAAGTAATTCATGGAATTATAATAAAAAGACCCCAAACGAAGATATACAAGTGTCCTGTTGGGAAACTAGATTACTTGTTTGATACAGTATCAGGAGATCTAAGAGTGACCACAGAAACATTAAAAAAGGACTAGATTCTTGGATGAAGACAATGCTAGAAAAGTCCCAAATAGACAACTAAGCTGGGAAATTGGGTGCTCCCCAGAAATTATTATACAGGGGTGGTGGGTGAGGGAAGTAGCAGCATCCAACACATAAGTTGTGTGATGAGTGCCATGTACTTGCCTTGCCATTATAGCAAATCATCACAGGTACTTGTAAGTAGGTACTCTATGTCTGTATGCTTCCGGTATGCTTCCATGGCTTGCAAGACAAAATGACCATGGCAAAAAATATGTTTTGAAATATGAAAACTTTTTCCATTAGGGACAGTGTCATTTGAGCTTTTTCTTTGGTTTGTGTTTCCTACTCATGATTTCTTTGCTTTTTAAAACTATCTCTTTACTAATAATGACCACCATCAGGTTGACATTAGTTCTCTGAGAATTACAAGGTTGTTCGGTAGGGACAGCCAGGCAATGATGACTTCATTCCAGAGTAGGTGCTTTTGATTGGTCAGTGAGTGGACTCAGGATGAGCCATAGGTTGTAACTAGTAGATAGTTGGATTAATGAGGGCTGGGAGGCACATGCCTCACCAGAAAGTAGGGTTTAAGAGGTTTCCAACCTCCTAAGATCTGGTAAAATTTTTCATGGCTCTCAGGAGATGTTCCTGGAGAGGAAAGAGTTTTTTATGCCTCAGAACTTACGTTCTTAAGCATAACTGTTTTCAGTATCTGCTTTTGAAGACAGACTTTACATGTGGATTTCTTTTTCAACAAAAATATGTTTTATCTTTGAGTTCATGCAGTCAGAGATCAGAATCATTGTAACCAGATCATAGAAAATGGTACAGTATTTGCATGATCATTTGAATTTGATATTACCTGCATTTACATCATTGTACTTAAGTGGAACTGTACTTAGCATTGTAGATGTGTACACTTACTTTGAGTCTATGATGATGTCTTGTAGTTGGGATTGGATTAATGTACTTGGTTTTGATTGTTATGATGTACTGGTAAATGATGTTGCTTCAGTGAATTTTTTTTTATAGTGAAAGTTTGAAAATTTAGTTATGCACTGAGAATTGATGATATTTTGATAGCTTATTGAATGGTAAAGTTAAATTGATAAGCTGATTGTGGAGATTATGATGCTGTATTGATGATTAAGATGCTGAGAGTATATTGATTTGATTTAGGTTTAAAGCGATGTTGAGGAATGTATTTGTAAATCAGTTGGTATTATTGTAGAAAAGTGCTGTAGTAGGGATTTTGATATGATTAGTGTGCTGTCGTAAATAGCACTAAGGTACCACAGCAGGAACTAAGATGGTGTTAGTGCACTGACTATAAGTCTGGAAGTGCCTTTGTAGTAGAGATGGTTATTAATTTACTCATTTTGATTGTATTGTTTTAGTTATAGTTGGAATTGTGGTAGTATACTTATAGTTGAGATTATGGTAGTATGCTGTAGTTTGTTTATTTTTAAGCTGTGTAACAGCCAAAGATCTTTTATATATGTTTAAAATATATTTTATTGTAATGTCTTGTAAATGGTTAGTATAGATGTTTTACATTTTACTCATCCATACAGGATTTCTCTTCATTACATTTTTACAAATTACTAACTATTGACAAGCCCTCTTGAGCATAATTTAAACTGCTGATGAAAGCACAGTGTTATTTGTCTGTGTGTTTATCAAACTAGATAGATTACTATCAGATGATATTTTATATGATTTGAACTTTATAAAAGATAAGAAAAGATGTGAAAGTTTGGCATGTTTTAGTAGTTGATGAACTTTTTATCCAGTTTTGTAGTTTCAGTCAATAGTTGTAGACTCAAATGAAGATGATTTTGAGTATTTTAAGGATAAGGATAACCTATCTTAATGCTCTGAACTCTTTGCCTTAGCAGGATTGGTAAAGCATTATTTTCTGTGGTAAACTGGGAACCATTAATTCTTGTTACAGCAAATTCTGTAGTTATGCTAATGCTTGTACTTTCTTGCTTGGAAGGTTGCTCCTCAATGAAAGAGATAGATGTTATAAAGTATGTTGCATTTTATATGAAAACAGTATGAAAATTTCAGGTTGTCATAAGAAGAGAATATTTAGGAGAATTAGGAGGTATAGGAGCATCATTTGTAAAAGGTAGGTTAGAAATAGATTGTTTGGGAGTTTTCAATAGAAGTAAAAAAAAAAGGCAAGTTGAAGGAGTAATAAAGAATTTTTAGGAGCCAGATAATACTGTGTGCAGGTGCGGTGACATTCATTGCATGGGTTTGCTCTGGTGTTGATTAGTATGGAAGTAAAGCGACAGGGCATAGATAAAGTAGAATAGGAAGCACTTCAAGTTGTGGAAAGTGATATCTCACAACAGGGTCATATTATGGATTCCATGGAATAAGAAATTAAATGAAAATAGTTGCTTTCCAGTGTTTTCCAGTAAATGACATACATGATAATGATATGTTTTAGTAATTTGTAATAACAGATTAACAATACAAGGTACATGAATAAAATAAAGGAATATGCTTAGGAAATCCTAATATTAATTAAAGCTGTAGACTGAAGAAAAATGTTAGAGATGGAGGTAATGAGAGAATGAGAATATAACTGATTTACCCTCCCCTTCGTAATACTGTACTATATATGTAAAAAGCTAGTCATACAATAAGTGCATATCAGGAAGAAACTTTCAAAACATGTTCCAGGTTTGCTTACCTTTTAGAACTTTAGCTTCATTGATCATCATGGAATGAGCTTGTAATGTGTTTGGTTATGTGTTGAGGGATATGTCATGGAAAATACGATAGGGGCTGAGTGATGTGTCCTCTGGTCAGGGCGGGGAGGCGACATCTGGTGGGGTGTCTGACGCAGATGGCTCCTCCCTCAGCAAGTTGATGGAACTGCAGACATCCCTCGACAAGCAGGTAAAGACATATCTCATCCAAGCAAGTGTTTTCTTATGTACCCGGCACCTGGCACATTCCTAGCACCTGAGCACTTCGGATACTCTCCTGTTTTTTGCGACTTACTCCTCTACTTGTGCTGACGGCTGACCACTTCAGGCATATATGTCTTTTCGCTCTTTTAATCCCATGTTTACAACACGAGATCAAGAAACCAAATCCTTTCTAAATAATAAACCATTCCCTGGTCGTTAAATAAAACTAATTCTGACA
The DNA here is from genome assembly GCA_032361705.1 of Panulirus versicolor. Classification (NCBI taxonomy): domain Eukaryota; kingdom Metazoa; phylum Arthropoda; class Malacostraca; order Decapoda; family Palinuridae; genus Panulirus; species Panulirus versicolor. The sequence continues at coordinate 17,448 of JAUUDZ010055607.1, read as the reverse complement.
TAAAATTTACTTAGATGAAGTTGAAGATATCTCTGGTAAAGAATTACTAAGTGAAGCAGCCGTCAGTTTCACCCCAGCTTGTGCTTACTCTCCATTGTAGCAACTGTTTTGTTGCTTAAGCTGCTACCAGTGCTACTTTTCCTTGATACTGCTGTGGAGCTACTTTAATGCTATGGCAGAGCTTCCTTTGTGCTACAACATGGCCTACTGAGAGCATAGGTGATAACCTAACCTGCTACCCTAAGCTCACTTATTGTGAGGATTGATGAGTCCTTTGTGAAAATATAACCCGCTACCTTTTTTACAGCATCACACTTCTTGAATACAAAATGTGAACTACAGTTGATGCTGTAGGAAATAAAGTCAGTGACATGATATTGCATCTATCCAAATTAGATTATCTGGCATCTTGTTGCATATGGTTTTGTAATTTGTTTGAATTTTAACATAGCTGGGTGTGAAGGCCAAATTTTTCCACGTGTATAGTGAGAAATTGGTAGCAAGTATGCACACAGCTTACTGTCATGAGGTATGTACTGGTTAAAAGTTATGCTTTCTAAGCCATGGATATTGCATAAGATGCCTCTTCAAGTGAATACTTATATTTTGTGCAGAATAAAACTAGATTTTGATATATAGATTTTGGCTGAGACATCAGCATACAGACATATTTTTATGATAAAAAGTAAATTATGCTATTGAGGAAGGTGAGAAAATACAGAACCTGTTTGCATTATGATTTTTCTACGTTGATGAATTTTACACCATTATGCAAATTTGTGCACATTGATTCCACATGCTTAGTACAGTAATTTTGTGGTGTGAAATCTAAAACTGTAATATGAAAAATAGTTGTGATAGTTAAGTATATGATGTTGCTTGAATTGACAGATGTATACTGTACATTCCACAAAAATTTCCATCCTGTGCCAGGAAAAATTGTGTGAATATAGATCATATGAATTTGATTTCATTGCTTTCACAGTTAGAGAGCATCTGTAAGATTACTGCACTTTTATTTTCAGCTAGAACAGCAATACAACTTGAAGAAGGACATAGTGCACTACTTGGATGAGAAGTAGGGGGTAGACAGAAGGAAGATGTAGCCTTTTTTTTATAAAAGGTAAATTAAAAAAAGAATAAATAAAGAAAAAAAAAAGACTGGATGAGTGTAAAGTGAACAGCTTTTGACTATTGTGGGCTCAGTTGAGGTTGTTTGGTATACATGTAGTTAATGAGAAGAGGATGTGAAGAGAAAGTTTTCAAACTAGAATTTCAGTGAGAGAGTTTAATCATAGCTATTGTGAAGGCTGGTAATAGTAAAAGTCATTTTACTGATCACTGGGGAATAATGCAACTGATAGGAAAAGAAAGAACTTATTTCATTAACATCCATAAAGTATTTTCTATTTCCCATACATTTTTCATTTTCATCCAAATTGGGCATCAAGTATTATGGCATTGTTCACCTTGTGTTTATCTTAATTTCCATCCATCCATATATTCTTAATGTTTTTTATATGCTTAGTAACTTTGCTGTGGTTGGAGTTATGTTAATGAAATATGATATACACACTGTGTATTATGCATAGAATCTTATTTTCATGAGGACTTTTATCCTGACAAGCAGAAAATTTCTTCTAAATTTATGTTGTCGTTTCCTTTAGGCGGGAGAATGAGTTAGAAGTAGTAGGTTGGAACATTAGATTGATACTTTAGGTTGAAGTAGTTGGTAGGAACATTAGGTACGAGCCTCTGCAAATACTTTGCTAGAGTTGCCCTCTATTGGTGTCTTGTTAAGGGTGAGGTACTAAAGGCAAAAAAACGGCACTGGAGTTCACCAGTTATGGAGACTTTTGCCATGGCCGCCCCCTTGAGTGAGTTTCCAGAGGGAACAGACATCACAGCTATAGATAGAGTATTTTTTCATGCATACACTTGTTCAAATTAATTAGTCAGTCAGCCAGTATTACAGAAGGCTATGTGAAGAGCTAAATGAAAAGTTCATAAGTGCTTTTGCATTGGAAGACACCATAGCCCCATCAGCAATAAGGGGAGATGTTCTTTGAAAGCACTGAAATATCTTGAAAAGATGTTAAGAGAATACTAGAGTCTTAACCCATACCAGGCTCATGGTCTTAATTAAATTTTTACATACTTGCTGCAGATGTATATACACACACTTGAGAGACCTTTTGAAGTACTATTAGAGGTGTTGCTGTAGAAAGGTGAGGGCAACAAGAGGGTAAACATCTTACTTTTTTTTAAGAAAGGAGACCAGAAAGAGGCACTGAACTTTAGACTGGCCTCACAGATAAGTGTGATCTTTAAGGTTCAGAAAAAGATAGTCAAAAAGCAAATGGATGGCCTCCTATGGAGGAAAAATTGCCTAAGCGAGAGATCATGTGTGACAAACCTCTTAGATCCTGTCATACAAGAGCATACGCTCTGTCTAGACAAAAGAGACGGTTGGGTGGATTGTTTGCCTGGACTACCAGAAAGGGATTAACACTATGCTGCTTTGGAAGCTGATTAAGAACTAGATATTAGTGTTGAGGCTTTTGGCCTTTCCCAGTAATTTAGTCCTCTTAACTCTGGTACCATCTTTGTTGTCATCCTCTGGACCTTCTCTGTTAGCTCTTTGTGCTTCTTTAGGTGTGGTAATGAGACTTGAGGATAGGAACACCTTGCTTGATATCTCCTTATCCATGTACTTGAAAGCTGTCCTATTTGCCAGCAGAGTTTGTCTCCTTTACTGTTCTCGTAGTGTTGGATGCCAGCAACAGATTAGGGATGACACATTCTTAGTCTCCACTTATGGAATCCTGAAGTTCATAGTACTGGCTTGGAAATTGGTGATATCCAGGTTCTTGGCAAGGTAACCGCTGTATTCTGGATCTCAGTGCCCCTGATAGTGACACCAACAGATCTCTCCTGGCAATACCATCTGCACACTGCTTTTTCAAGCTGATTATTCTTGGCATCAGTAACCTTCTCACTCATCTCAGTGCTTGTACCTTAGTCCATTGGCATCCTTCAGTAGGCTTCTAGCTTGGCTCTGGCATTGATATGATATTCCTTCAAAAACCTTGTGGAGCTTCACATTTACATCAAGGCAATCCAGCTCTTATTTTTCTGCAATAGGCTTTTATATTTGCCTCAAGGCTTCACTACAGACCTCTTAATGGATGCCTTCTTCCCACTAGAAAGCTTGTTAGGGACTCAGAGCCCTTCAGGATTCAAAGTCATATTGTAACACTACAAAGCGAATGAAACATGCACAAAATGAAAGGTGTGTACATTTGAAAGTACAGACAACAACTAATGCTCAGGCTGCTTGTGTAGCTTGAGTCAAGCAAATCAGGGGGGTGATGCACTTAGCATGTTACCACAGGACCTTGTCACTGTGCTGTATACTGCATGGGATAACAAATTCACATTACAATTTAGAATTTTTCCTGAATCACACAGACTTTTTGTTCCTTGACTCACCACCTCGCCTAACATGTTACCCCAAGATCTGGCCACGGTGCAGGGTGCTGAATTTGTTTAACTACACTATTTTTTCCCCATTACCCCTAAAATTCTATTTTGTATTTTGGCCTAAGCAAAAACAGAGACACTGAAATTTTTTTTGAAGTTTGGATAGAGAATTAATGAGGATATACTCACCTGTTTTAAAAAGAGGGACATACATAAGCACTCATGGTTGAGTAGGTGAGATAAGTGGGTAATATTGGATCATGTACTATCTGATAGGCATGTAAAATCTTTATAGACTCTTGGATGTGAATATGCTGAGAGTTGCAGCCAGTGGGATGTCTGAATATTGATTGGTAAAGGTAAGAGTGAAGGTTTATTGAAGCTTTTGGAAGGGTAGAAATGATAGGGGTGAGAAGATGGTTTTGAAAGTGAGTAAGCTTTGAAGAGAGGCTTTTCTGAAGGGATCCAGGAAAGATTGAGTGTAGGATGGCAGAAGGTGAGAGTGAATGAAGCTAGGGTAGGGAAGCAGTGCTGGTGTGTGTGAAAAGTGTGTCATGTGGAAGTGGGAGATAAGTGGGTGAGAAAGAGTAATGAGTTTTAGGATGATAATGATAAATTGTTAGTGAAAGAGAAAAGAGACGTGTAAGGGCTTTACTTGTAGGGAAGGAGTGTGAGTGATTGGGAGATGTACAAGAGAAAATGACTGAAGGTCGAGAGGGTGATGCAGGGGCTGAAAAAGATGGCATTTGAGAGTTGAGGTTAGGATCAGCAAACTTCAGGGAAAATAAGAAATTGTTTTAGAAGGTTACAGTGGGAGAAAAACAGCAGAACTTGTGGGAGCATCAATTAAGGGGGCAAATGAAGAAGTTACAGGAAGAGATGAAATGAGGTGTAGATGGAGTAAATATTTTTAAGGCTTGTTGAATGTTTTTGATGTTAGAGTGGCAAATGCAGGTTGTTTGGGTTGGTAAGGTATTGTAAGTGGGAGAGTCTTGGCATATGAATAGATGAAAAGAGAAGAGGTGGTGAAAGCCTTGCATAGGATGAAGTTTAGGAAGGCAGCCAGGATAGATGGTATTGCAATTGAATTTCTTAAGAAAGGAGGTGACTGTTTTTAATTGTTTAGTTAGAACTTTTAATGTATGTATTGCGTATAGTGAGGTGCCTGAGGTTTGGCAGAATGCTTGTATAATGCCATTGTATAAAGGCAGGGGGGATAGAAATGTATGTTCAAATTACAATGTATAAGTTTGTTGACTGTACCTGAGAGAGTGGTGATAGAAATGGTGGTGGCATGCACAGAACTTCAGACTGTCGAGGATGTATGAATCAGATGTTTGCTTTGAAGAATGTTGTGAGCAAGAAATGTTTAGAGAAACAGAAGGATGCATATATATGACATTTATAGATCTAAAGAAAGCACATGATAGGGCTGATGGACATGCCCTTTGGAAGGTGTTACAAATATATAGAGTCTGAGAAAGCTGCTAGAAGCAGGGAAGAGTTATATCAGAAGAGTGAGGAAGTGAGTGGTTCCAGGTCATCCCCTCTCCAAGACCATTGCATTCACCTCCCTCACCATCCCATCCACAAACAAATTAAAGAGCCATGGTGACATCACACACTTTAGCCACAGACACTTTCACCTGGAACCACTTAGCCTCCTCTCTTCCTACTCAAATACACACCTTGCTCTTGTAATAAAATCTCAATGCTTTTAGCAGAGTTTCTTCTTCACTATATATTCTTAACACCTTCCACATAGCATCTCTCTTAACCCACTCATAAGCTTCCTCCTAGTCTATGAATACCTCATACAAGTCCTTTTGATTCTTTTAAGTATTTCTCACACTCATTCTTCAAAGCAAACACCTGATTCACACATCTTGTACCATTTCTGAAGCCACATTATTCTTTACCAGTATGAAGCTCTGTGCATGCAGTGACCCTCTCAATCACCGCTTTACAGTATAACTTATCAGGTATACTTAACAAAAACTTATATCTCTGTAATTTGGACATTAACTTTTGCCCTTGTTGCCTTTATGCAATGGCATTATGCAGTCATTCTGATGATCCTCAGCCACTTCATCATGAGCTAGACATTCACTGAAAATCCTAACTAACCAATCAATAAGAAATTATGTTTTTTTTTAGAAACTCAATTGCAATCCAGCCAACTCTTGCTTCTTTGCCCCACTTCATCTTACACAAGGCTTTCACCACTCTTCTCGTTTCACCAAACATTTTGTTGTGACTTTCTGTCTTTGTACACCTGCATTTCCAAAACATACCACATCTTCCATGCTATAACTGAAGACATTCAAGAAATCTTCAAAATACTCACTCCATCTCCTCTTTACCTAACTTCTGCCAGTTATCACTTCCCCATTTGCCTTCAATGATTCCCCTATTTGTGTTCTCACACAATTTATATTTACTTCCTTCCAAAACACTTTCTTATTCTCCCTGAAGTTTACTGATACTAACCCCAGCTCACATTTGCCCTTAATGTAGAATATTTGCTGATGCAGACATTGATTGCTTTTTTTAGTGTTGCATTGCACACTTTTGAGCTGTGTTGTTCATATTTGTAATCTAACTGTTTGTTTGATGTTGAATAGTAGAAATATCTCACTAGCTAGGGATTACAAAAGATATTACCATGTTGCCAGCAAGTGTGTATCTTGCAGTATGTGTATAAATCACTCCTAAATATTTTGTTGCTGTTTTTGTTTGTGATAGATTGTGTTCTTGACTTGTATTCCATTTCCATATATCTACTTCAGCAAAGTAACCATAATAGGATCAATTTGTAGTTATTGGGAATCACTGAACAGTAAACAAATATGTCTTAACAGAATGGCTGGGGATGGTGATTGTCAAGCAGGCTCATAAGTTCATCTCTGGGTGAACCCAAGAAGTATTTGCTGTACTTCAAAACACATTTTTGAATGTTGCAAGGTTACCCATGAAGTATTTGTTGTACTTTAAAACACATTTTTGAATGTTGCCAGGTTACCATTTGAAACATAGTGATGCCAGTAGCATAATCGCATCACTCCAGGTGTATCAACAGCTCAGCACTATGTATCTAAAAGGAACTTCGCCCAACTGCATTGGATTACCAACCATTTATGATATTATATTTCAACAATGGGCTTCCAACAGGAACATTACATCTGATTAATATTCAGTTAATATATTGGGAAAAGTAGCTTTTTGCTAGGATTCTTTAGATGGCTTGTGAATGCCTTGATGTCCCCTTGGTATATTAGTGCTGATAAATTTTGCAATAGAAACAATGTACATTTAGTGGTCTTGAATCACCAAAGCACTAGTTTTCATGTGAGAGTAAAGGTAGAAGATCTCTCTGAATTCCTTTGGAATGAGCAGTGTTTGAATAAGTTTTTTTTTTTATCATAGATACTTAAGTTTCCATGTCGCCCAGGTTGAAGCCTGCACATTTGATACTTTAACTGTGGTGTTTTTGTATACCTTACATAGTTTTTAAATGTAATTTGTACCCTTGTAAATGCATAATGCATAAAACCTCTGCTTATTATACTCAGCCTTCCCACACAATAATTACCCAGATATAGGCACGCCTTTACTGCAGCATTGCTTGAACCCATGGTTCACAAGCTTACTAAGGTCAGCCAATCAAGCTCCTTACAGTTCTCTGCACTAATGTTGCCGTTATTTGAATCACTCATCGTAAAACTTTGACAGAATATTTTGTTGCTTTTTGATATTCTTGGAGTGATTGAAAAGTCTCTGTGCACCTGTTATTATTAGTTAATGTTCATCTAACCCCACAAGTTTTTTGTGAGTCAAAATGAAATCATTTTGACTCAAAGTAAGGACAATTTTTGTTGAATTTGCACTTAAAAGTGCAGAACAATATTTACTGAAGATGTCAAATGAAGGTTTGTGGAAGAATATCCTGACATTCATCCTCCGCAGCACAACAACATAAGACAGTTAATATCCAATTTTTGTGAAACTGGGCTAATTGTGGATGCATCAAGGTCTGAAAGAACATCATTACTTACAGACGATGAATTGGAGGATGTTTTTTATTCACATATTTCACAGCCTGAGAAGATCCATTCGTTAACTGGCAGAACTAGCTCAAGTGTCATATGGCAGTACACAAAAAAACCTTTAGAAAGAGTAGTATCATGTTTCCCGTATAATATAAACTAAGTTGAAACTGTAGTTAATTTTACTATATTAATATATGTAATACATAGGGACTTTTCAATCATCCTGTATATGGGTGAGTAACCATTCCATAATACTTCCACAGATTATTATGTGATTAGATTTTATCTACCTTCCATTGCAGTCCAACTTTTTGGTTAATGGCAAGCATAAGCTGCTTTTTCTTTTACCACTGCACTCAGCAGTATCACTTGGGTGCTTGTTGAACACTTTTATTGGGGCAAAAATCACAAACTGAAGAGGAATAATTGAGAAGAACATGGGTAGAATGGTAAGGCAGGGGCTTGAGCAGTGGTGGCATGAATTATGGCAGAACTCAGAGAATGGAACACCAATATTTGAAACTCATATTGTTTTGATTGGAACTTCGAACGTTTGGGCATTATTTAGATTTTGGATGTTTCTGGATTGTGAATGCTAGGACAGAAGATCTTCCTCCTGTAATTGTATGTGTTCAAGAAAGTGAAAATATTTTTCTGGAAGGTTGTTCAAGTAAAGTAATCATCAGTACTGTACTCATTTTTCCTGCAGTTAAGATTTTTTTTCTGAGAGCTTGTAATAAGTGCTCATTATGGAACATTATAGTGGAGTTATATAAATTTGACTCATTATACATTGGTGAATCCTTTTATAGAAGTGATTTATGTAAAAGCAACTCCTTCAAGGTTCATGAAAACTAGTGACATTTGAATGTTGGCCTGTATTAGGTGATTATTGTGTTGTAAATCAGCAAAAAGGTGTATTGGTATTAGATATGTTTATAGACTGTAGCTATTCACTCTCTGGATTATATAGTATGCTGAAGATATCCATGATAATTCTTTTGTCATTACAGAGGGATGGTGATTTGAGTATTATTGGTAATTAAGTAGATGCTTAGCTAAAAGGAAGAATTTTATTGTTTTCATTTTATTCCATTATCCATACATCTGCTTCTGTTTCATTTGGTAACTAAGTCTACATCTGGAACAAGTCATCCTTTCTCTGAATGCTGTCTGAGATTTTTCTCTTCATGCTATTACCTAGTTGCTTGACTTACTCTTTTAGATCATATGGTGATATTTCTTTAGACCATTCTTTTATGTTGCATTTAATTTTTGTTTTTATAAGGGTCATGATGTTCTTATATCCAATATTTTTCATTATTATCTGACATGTACAAATTGTGTATATTAGGATGTCAACTACTGTTAATCTTTCTAAACTGATTTAAGGAAGCATGCTTCCATATGCATTTTACATATAGTATGTTACAAATGTATTATTTACTACAATAGTCATTCACTGCAACATTTCACCTCTTGTCTACCATATCTCACTTTTTAATCACCATTTCAGCTGTTTGTCATACACTTTTTTTCCAAATTTCTCCATTGTTTTTCATAACTCTCAAGAAGCCCCTAATGTTTTCCTCTGTTCTGACTGGTAGTTATCCTGTTCTTCTTTGTCTTTAATGAAAGATGTTCACCCCTTTTTTTTTTCATCTTATGGCAACTATCCTGTATTCCTCTTTGTACATTATGGTATATTCTCATCTGTTATAATATCCAGTTTGTGTGTCTGTATTACTGTGTCTGGGTTTGTAGAATTACTCATTTGTGATTTCCTATTTGTACATGTACAAAATAGGGAGTTTCACACTCATGAGGCTTCATTTCCTGAACTTTCACTGCCATCAAGTAGCCTCTTAAACCTTTGTAAACTGTCATCATTTACTTTCTTGGTTAGTTTATTCCAGCCATTTACCACCCATACACTGAAATATTGCTTCTTTACATTATTTCTACCTTTTTCTGTAGCTTTATGTCATGGCCTCTGCATACTTAAGTACTGCATCTCTAAAAGTTTTGTTTTTGTTAATATTTTTTGGATAATTTGGAAAGTGAAGGCTGTTAACATGTCCCTCAGTCTCTTCTTTCCTTCATGGTGGACACCTTTGTTTTCTTTAGTTTGTCATTGTAGAACAGTCATCTCTGTTACCATCTTGATTGTTCTTCTCAGTACCCATGCAATCAGATTTTAGTGCTTCTTTGGATGAGGTGATCAGCCTTGTGAGGTATAATCCAGTTTTGGTCTGTTTTTGAGTAGTTTATGGAATGTCTCCTTATCCATATACTTCAGTGTGACTTTGATTTTTGCCTGCACACAGTTTGCCACTTTCACAGTTTTTCTGACGTTCAGCTTTGGCAACAGATTAGGCACAATGTCGACATTGTACATCTTTTTCACACAGATTCTGTGGTTTATTTTCAACTTGGTATGATAATCACACCAAGGCCTTCGTTGCTCTTTCCCATTCTCATTACCTTGCATTTACTTAGACTTGCTTGGATTAAAGTTCATCATCCAATTATCTTCCCAACATTGGAATTTGTCCAGGTTTGCCTGTAAGCTGAAGCAATCATCATCATTCCTTATTTCTCTCACAACCTTTCCTTGACATCATCCACCGACATGTTTAGATAGGGGTCCAGTGTATGATATTCTCTTTACAGTTTCAGTTGATTCCATATGTCCCTTTCTGTTGCATTAGTCCTCATGTCCTAAGTTTGCTAAAGAGTCACACAAAATGCCCCTGATTCCCCATCCCACCGTACGTTCAATGGTTTCTGCACTTTGTTATGAACATCTTTTATGTAAGATTTTCCAGGACATCCAGAAAAGATTCTTTGACCTTTACTTTTCATTTATTTGTGCTTTTTCCTTTGGTAGCATACTTTCTATATTTATTCAACCAGATAGATTTTGTGATCATATGTTATGTGTTTCAATGCTTCACCTTGCTAATTTTCCTTCCCACCTCAGTTACACTTTTCATGTTCTTTAATTTAATTCCTCAGCTTCATTACTTCCTTCTCCAGCTGTGCCAACTTTGATTCTATTTTTCACTAATTTCCACTTATTAAGAAGGCTTATGGTGTCAGATGATCCATCTTTTAATTTTCCTTTTATTTTCTTTATTTTCTTTCCATCTTTTGTAAGACCCTCATTTATTTTAGCTTCCTACCTATGGATCTAGTCACAACCTTTTGATGTTGATGAATTACCTTGGGTGGATCAGTTTTTTTTATTGAGAAATCAAATGCAAAGGTTCTTGCTTAATTTTAGTTTTATATTTGTGCTTTATTCAGGCTTTCCCTATCTAAGTCTGACATAGGTTTGTTCTTTCCTTACTCAGGCTTATGGTTTCATGCTTGGCTGGTACATGTAATACTTAAGGTCATCAATTATTCTGTAGTTTCTATGAATGGCACTTAGCAGCTTATTGGTACAAAAATTGATATTTGTTCTAAGTGAATGTTGAAGCACATCAGCTGGTATCGATGTCCATCAATTACAAATACTTTTCTTCCTCATCCTACCCTCTCTTGCAAACAGTTTCCTGCAGTTTTTTTTTTTTTTTTTGTGTGTGTGTGTGTGTGTGTGGGAATGCTTCTATTTGTGTGTTGCAGGGAGGGAATTTGATACTGATTTTTTCCCCGTCTCTTATCCTTGTTGTACGTACTGTCTTTACTCTTACATGTATATACTTAGAATGCTCATCCCAGCCTATATGTATATTTTCATGTGCATGTGTGAGTGTGTAAGTTTTCATAAAAAAACGATGTTAACGTTGATTTTGATTTATGAAAATTAGTATTTAACCATACCAGTGAATTTTGGTTAAATGTTTTTATGATTTTTTCTTTTTTCATGACTAGACAGCAGAACTGAATGCAGCTAGAGAGCGAGTACGTGAACTTCAAAACCGGTTGCAAGAACTTGAAGACAATTTACAAGCAACACAGAAGGAGTTAGTGAAGGCACAGGAAATAAATGCCCGCCTCCAGAGGGATCTCAAGGTATCTGTCTGTCGGATGTAATTTCATACTTTGTTTATTTTTATAAACATGTTGATTTTTATCTACCACTCTCTTTATATTGTTTTTCAGTACTTGTTTGCCATTCCCATTGTTAGCAAGATAGCACCAGGAATGGATGAAGAATGGCCTCTTTCACTCGCATCCTTTTCTTAGTTGATATGTATAATGCCAAACCAAGCCTCACACTTCTTTCCCTGGTGTCTGAGTGTGTATGAAGCCAAGCCAAGTCTCACAGACCTCATCCTGGTGTCTGACTTTCAGAGGCAATAACCTAGTGAACATAAAGATGTACATTGAGGAAATAAGTTAGAAATTTAGTGGGATGGTGCTAAACAAAAAGGAAAAGAAGGCATAATGGAAGACACCAAGAGACAGAAAATATTGGGTGAAAAGGAGAGCATGAGGAAAGAGGGAAAGATTAGCAGTGAGTTTCTTGTTTAATTAATCATGGAGCTTGATTAGAAAACAAACATTGCTGTTAAGGAAATAATGAAATATCATAGAAGTGAACAGAAAATATATTAAGAGAGAATTATACAAAATGTGGACAGAAACTTGTAACAACTATAGTCATAGAATACCAAATCAAAAAACAAGGCATCAGAGATTGGTCCTTTTATAGTGGGAAATGATATGAAGATGACCTTAAGTAAATTTGCAGGGTGTCAGTTGGACAATACAATTCAGAATTAGCTTAAAATTTGAAATAGAATTACATGATAAATTATTGAAGTGTCATGTTGAAAATTCATGCATAGATATTGAGATGTCAGATGATATTAATGAGCAATTGATCAGAAAAAATCAGCTTTTGGACTAAATGGAATCCCAGCCATCACCCTCAAGAAGACAGAATTAAAAGTAGTGAAACCAGTAATGTTACTGATGAGGCGAAGTCTAAATGCGAGTAGAATTGTAGAATTCACAAAATGGCATATGTAATACTAATTCATAAATGAGGGTCTAAGCTAATACCTAAGTGGTATTGACTAGTTTGCTTGACTTTTCTTGTAATAATAGTCTTTGAAAGAGTAATTTAAGGACATTCATTGAAACTTCTGCTCATGAACACTTGCTTAAACAAAGGTCAACATGAAATTGTGCCAAGAAATTATTAGTGCATTACAGTGACTTGTATAACAGCTGAATGGAAGGAAAGAGAAAGAATTTTTTGTTTTTGTTTGCAATAGAATTTGATTGAGTAAAGGACATGATTTTACTAAATTAGCAAAGTGAAACAAGGGTGAGACAGGAAGATAGAATAAAGAGTTTTTCACTGAAGGGAAGTTGATAGCAACAGCAGATGGGACAATGTCTGATGAAGACATTCTATTGGTAGTATTCAAGAAACAGTGTAAGTGTCCATACACTTTATAAGCATATCAGATTTTGACAGAAGCAAAAGAAAATTTAGTAAGAAACCTTGAAGACTTTGAGTGTGCAGGGCTTGAACATGCAGGTGAATAAAAGATAAGCACAGGAGAGAGTGAATTGGAGCAATGAAGGTTATTGAGGGTGATGCACTGTCAGTGGACTGAACCAGGGAATAAGAAATAGCAAGAGGAAACAATGGAAAGATTTTTGGGACCTAGTTGTCATAAGGGGCTATGCTTTTGGTGCCTTACACATGACAGCTAGAGAGTGGATCTTAATGAATGGGATCTTTATTTTTTTCATCTGTTCCTGGTGCTACCTCAGTAATGCAGAAAACAGGGATCAAATATATAAAAAAAATCTGATGTTTTTTTTAAACGCTTTTGATTAAGAAAGTCAGTTTTATATTTTGGCAGGTACTAGATATTGTCTTTAGGAGTAGCTTAGACTGTGGTGTGATCTCTGTAAGTTTAATTTTCCATTTATCTCTGCTTTGAAAAGGTAAATGTAATACAGAATTCCAGAAACTGTCTCCTAGCTATGCTAACATTACTTGCACTTGTGAAACTGTTTAACATTGCAGGAAAGAAGTATTGACATTATGGAATTAAACTTTACTCCAATAGCAATTTTTTTGAAAGCTTTTCTAAGTTATATATAGCTAGTTTGTGAACTACTGTAAAAAGAATTCTCAAATTGTCTTTGTATTTTCATCTTTGTATTGGCTACTAAAGGTCATTCATTTCTTTAATGACCTGTGTTTGTATCTTTCTGTCACTTTGAGATGTCTCTCCCATGGATTTGTATAAAGTACCCCTTATAAGTTTAATTTTTAATTAGCTCTCTGAAGATATATTGATTTATTTAAGGAAAATGTAGCCCAGAAAGAAGACCAAGAAGAACGTATTGCTACCTTAGAGAAGAGATATCTGAATGCTCAGAGAGAATCAACGTCCTTACATGACTTGAATGAGAAGCTAGAGGAAGAACTTAAGAATAAGGAGGCTCAGTATAAAGTAAGTTATTCTATACAAAGTTGATGAAAATATTGATAGATTTTTTTTGAGAGAGAGAATGTATGATTTGCTTTTAAGTATATATTTTAGTATATTTTCAGGGCTTGTAAATGAGTAGAGTGTTTAAGATTAAGATGAATTAAATAAAAAAGATGTATAGTTTCTTTGAATGGTACCCATCTTTTTTAATTCATATTAGGTATTTCAAAGTACTTTTGCAGACTTTGGATAGATGGGAATATCACATTAACTTTCTTTTGATCCCATGATGTAGCTTCAAGAGGACAAAATTCGTGCATTGCAAGAGAAGGTTGAGCTAAGTGAGCAGAAGCTAGCTCAGTATGCAAAGTTACCGGATGTAGAACAAGAGTTGAAGCAACGAATGGAGGCTCTTCACCAGGTGAGACACAAGAAAATGTGACTTTCTGTTTAACTCAAGTTTTTCTTCTTTGACCATTTTGGATAAACAGGAGTTATGATATATTTAGGTAAGTAGTAGTTGGTAGTCAGCCACTGACCATGGAGGTATATTACTGATGCTACCCACCTGGATATCAGGAGAGTTAGTGACAGCTGCATAGTGAGCTAGCACTTCAGTGGCTGTCATGTTGCACTCCTCTGACCCAGGTAGTTATCTTTTTTTCTGCCTCACCCACATGTGAACTGCTTGCATCCTGCCCACAACTTACGTTCTCTCCTTTTCACACGTAACATTTGACAATATGTAACTCACACAACTCATTCTTTGTAACTGTAGATTTGTCTTATGGTGAGTGCTGTGTGCTAGCCCTGCCTGTTGGCAAAATACTAGAATCATTAGCTAAAAGTAGTAGGCAGGAACATTAGACAGGAGCATTATGTAGAAACATTAGGTAAAAGTAGTGGGTAGGAAGTTTGGGTTGGAGCATTAGGTAGAGGTGATAGAAGTTGTCAGTAGGAACATTAGATAAGAGCTTCTGAAAACACTGCACTTGAGTAGCACTGTCCCAGTGTTATGTTACAGGTGAGGCACTAGAGGCTAAAAAGTATCTTGGGAGTTCACCAGTTATGGAGAGTCTTATGCCATTGTCACCCCCATGAGGGAGTTTTTGAAGTGAACAGGCATCAGAGATATAGATAGATGGATAAATTTATTTGATTTATTAGAATTTTTATTGGAATGATAAATTTTGCATATCTGTTTGTTTGCCATTTAATGGGGATGTACATTTATTCAGGCCAAATGAAATCATCCCTTGGATTTGGGGAGAAAAAATACTACCTTATGCATGTCATAAAAGGTGACTAATGAGGGCTGGAGTGGTGTTTAGAAACCCTCATCTCCTGTAATAACTTTATAAATGGGGAGCAAAAGTTAGGAGCCAAATGAAGAATTTTTCTGTAGTGGGTATTGAAAAAAAAAGTGTTTTAAATTGCCATGCCTTATTTACATCTTGGAGAATTCTTCTTGTATAAAGTAAAAGTGTTGTGGCTTCTTCTGTAGCTTAGAATGCATGAAATGAAAAGAATATTCATTACCTTTGTTTTTAACCCTTTAATGTCTCACTAAGTTACCCTTTCCAACCTTCAGTATTGTTTGTGGCATTAGTTGTAGAGCTTTATCTAATAAAGTTTTATCTGTGCCCCTCTTTTTGTATCATCTTAGAGGTATTGCACTTTCCTCTTAGGTACAAGAAAAACATGGGAGTGCAGAGGATCGCATACAACGTTTAGAGAACCAGTTAGATGAGAAAGGAGCTGAGCTTTTGCGATTAAATCAGCGTCTTAAAATGAATGAAGAACACAATTCAAGATTGTCAGCAACTGTAGATAAGTTATTGCAAGGTAAGAGTGTACATCTAAAGTTTTTCCTGAATTGTATCAAGCTGTCTTTAATAGAGGTGCTTTCCAGTTTTAGTTTGATTTGATGATTGTTTTGTATGCTATTTATTATAATATTCTCATTCCAAACAGATAAAGAAGATAGTAGTTCTTATGAATTTGTATGTTCCTAGGGACTGGAAAGAAAGTTTATTGTCTCTATATCATCTGCATGTTGTAGAAGGTGACCAAGTGGGGGTATTGTAAGGGGCTGAGATTCTCTCCTTCTGTATCATCACTTTCAAAAAGTAGGGACATAAGTTAGACAGTGAGGAATTTTTTTAATATGCTTAGTTTCTTATATTACCTTGCTGAGATGAGGAAAGGCAAGCATATTCTGCATGTTTGCTTATACTTACACCTCTTTCACATGCTTACTTTCTCTCCTCTGCGGTCTGTCAAGTAAGCATGATACATTCCTTGGGGAATATCAGGTCAGGATCACTCCTGTCCTCATCAGATTGGTGAAGAAGCTCTCTTTCGCCCACCCTTTTTGATTGATCCTTTGACAACAAAACCTCCGCTTAACTGATGGGATCATTATCAGCCAGTCATTGACTGCCACCAGATTGATGTTTTCATCCCACCAGCTTCCAGTCATCTGGAGATCACAGTATCTTGGGAATGAAAGCAAGGATATGAGGTTTAACAGGGTTGGGAGTGTGAGTTTGAATGGAGAAAACATGGAGGAAGCATATTGTTTCAGATACTTGGGATTGGGCATGGCAGCGAATAATTACATGAAAGGAGAAGTGAGTCATAGGGTGGATGAGGGGATGAAGGTTCTAGGAGCACTAAAGCATTCGTGGAAAGAGAGAACATTATCTGGGAGGGCAGAAATATGTACATTTGAATATTTAGTAGTCTCAGCGATATAAGTGGATGTAAAGCATGGTTTGTAGACAATGCTGTGTGGAGGAGGGTGGCTGTGTTGGAGACAGAATGTTTAATGATCATATATGGTGTTAGGCAGTTTGATTGAGTTAGTAATGAAAGGGTAAGAGAGATGTATGGTAATAGAAAAGAGTGTGGTTTAGAGAGCTTAAGAGGGTGTTCTGAATATGCAGGAAGGTAAGAGGCCTGCAAGGATATAGTGAATCGGGACGATGTGGTATACTGGGGTCGACATGCTGTCAGTAGACTGAACCAGGGCATGTGAAATGTCTGGGGTAAACCATGGAAAGGCCTGTGGGGCCTGGATGTGGATAGGGAACTATGGTTTTGGTGCATTGCACATGATAGCTGAAGACTGAGTGTGAATGAATGTGGCCTTTCTTGTCTTTTACTGGCGCTACCTTGCTGGAGGAGGGGATGCTATTTCATGTATGGCGGGATGGCGATGGGAATGGATGAAGGCAGCAAGTATGAATATCTACATGTGTATATATGTATATGTATGCGTATGTATATGTTGAATTGTATATGTACGTATATGGGCATGGGTTGGGCCATTCCTCATCTGTTTCCTTGCATTACCTTGCTAATCTGGGAGATGGTGATTAAGTATAATGGAATAGATGATAATAATAATTATTATATTATTATTAATATTATACTTTGTCGCTGTCTCCCATGTTAGTGAGGTAGCGCAAGGAAACAGACGAAAGAATGGCCCAACCCACCCA
>JAUUDZ010055596.1:0-10384 GCA_032361705.1 Panulirus versicolor | reverse complement strand
CTCACCCCTTCACAGTTCAAAGTAACCCACCCTTGTACATATCAAGAAAACCAAATTCTGAACAGCTCAAAGAAACCCTCATTTGAATAGCTCAAAGAGACCGATCACTGAATGGTTCATAGAAACCCACCATTGAAAACGTGAAGGAAACTCAACTCTGAATGGCTCAATATAAGCCATCTGTGAGAAGCCTTAATAAAAGTAACCAATCAATGACGTAAAGCAGCTAATTCCTGATTGGCTCAGGTATGCACAAATAATGAAATAATAAACACCAATCAATGAGATGATCAAATGAAACCAAAGAATGAATCAGAATTTCGAAAACGGTAAATATCCCACAAAATGATCACTGAACTTGTCGAAGACACAAATATCAAAGCAGACTCAGAGGAGTTAGACTCTGAAACCAGTTTCTGAAGATTTTAGAAAACCACGAAAAGACCAAAGAAACCAGCCTTTCAGCTGGTCAGAGAAACCAGCTTCTCAATGACTCAAAGAACGACACAGTGAGGCAATTAAAGAAAACGTCATTCATGAAAATGTAAATTCAGATTCCTGTGGTAAATGAATGTAAAACAAGAACTCGAGCATGATATCGAATAAATTCAAAAATACATTTTTCTCCACCTTAACATAGATCAACCTTAACATAAATTCCTTTGCAATGACACTATTTTAGAGGAATTAGATGAAAAACCTTACGTTTACTCGGAAATGTAAGTTTTACTGGAATAATTTTAAGGATATTTTTCTTCCCATGTCAGACTATCAAGAAGACTGTTCGGAGCAGCAGGGAGCACAACACAACAGAGTGCCCCAACCCAGGTACTCGGCGGCCAACCGATCCTTCACTATAACAAAGCCCAGACCTCCGTCGTAGTCGCCCACACGTCATAATACAGGAGGAGCCTCCCGCGGGGGAGACTTTAATGCCCCGTGAAGTAATGATCTAATACTCGTCCACTCTAATTCATGGAATAATTACTCCTATTTGGGGCCCTCCCGTTGTTCGCAAGCAATCAACATTCCACTAACTATTACTAAGACATAATTGTATTCTATTACCGTGTGGGCAAAATAATCATAACACCAATAAAGTAATTACGAATCTCTAACGACTATAACTGTCCTAGACGTGATTACCCCACTGAAACACTGTGGTTCCTGGATTAGCAGTGGTTTGAAACAGCTTAATCACCCCGGCAAACACGACCCAGGTGAGGCTGTTTGGTCAGAAAGGAGATGATATTTACGGTCGTACAGCCAAGGCTGTTGATAGATCGATGATTTATGAACCCTAGTCACGGGTACCGCTCGTGTCTTGTCCTTACACCTCACTGGCTTCGACAGAAGGGCCTTCATGGGTCTATAGTTACTCTCAAAAATGTATATATATTATGGCCTTCAAAGCATATGTTGATTTTGAATGCTGTGATGGTATGTTGCTTTGTGTATATGCAAATCTACCGCGCACAGATACAGCGCTGGTATATCATGGTGGTTTATGAGGTATTTCCAACTCCAGCAGTACTTTGGAGCATCAGAATTATAGAAGCAGTTCACCAGTTCTCACAAATTCACAAGTTTCCACCAGCTTACGGAAGTATTACCCGGACCAATGATACAGAATATGGTCAGAAATAGTTTCGTATCTCTCTGGGATCAGCAGTTATCCAGAGGTCCCTGGGACAAACGACCCAACATTATAGTCGACTTAGGAGTGGGAACCAATACTACTTGTGTGTGTTTGTGTATACGTATATGTGTCTAGATATACAAGTCTATATCTATATGTACAGAGATGTATGACTATAATGACATTATTTCTGAAATTGCTTTATAAATATGCATAAACGGATTAACACACGGGTTATACCATTAACCGTGCGATTGTAGGCTGGGCTAGTACGCTGTTCAGAGTCTGAAGATTAGTCTGGTGCAGGACAGACCAGTTCCTTGAAGTCTGAGGACATCGTCTGACTCATGACTCAAGTTCTGAGGTGCAGCTGGTCATTAATGGTGAAGCGCCTCTCTGGTCACTCAAGGAACGAAGGTTGCCGGTCCTCCCTTAGGGGCGAATACCACCCGACACAAAAGTTTCGACGCTGCAGGTAACACTGACTGTAAGGTTGTCCTTCACTCTCTGTGTGGGTATGGATCTCGCTGGTCACTCAGTGTATGGGCGCCTTTGGTCTCTCAAGACGTGGATAATGCCAGTCTCAGCGGGTAACGTCGGCTCCCGGTCACTCAAGTCTCACAAACCGAGCTGATACCAAGTCCACTCTCTGGCCCCTTCGCCATCTTCTCCCATCCGCTGTGGTTATGCAAGAGGATAATAACGGAACTAACAAGCAGGTTTGAGAATTACCCGTGAAATACCAGCACGACCTCCTCACCCAAGTGAAAGGTCAAACGAGCTATAGATCAACGCAACATTGTCCTTAGAACCAACCCTCCCGTCCTGATACTTGTCTACCTCGTATATCATCCACTTCCTCCACCTCTTCCCACTTTCCTCTCCTCCTCTTACCCCTCCCTGCCCATCAACCACTCCTCTTTCTTCTTCTTCTTCTGTTTCCTTTCCCGTTCTACCTCGGGCATTGAAACCAACGGACTGAGATTTTTTTTTTTTTTCATTCTTGTCGATGTTTTGGTTCTTCGACTGAATGCCTGACCGATGCCTTCTGACAAGCTGATGGGAGGCAACTTTTGGAGTGAAAAAGGGGAAAATCGAGGGTTTGGAGTACGACGTAGCCATGTGTAGGATGAATTGGGAAATGGAGACTCAGTGGTTCAAAGGAGAGGAGGACTTGGTAGAATGTAAGAGAGCCAGACAACGCAGGACCTACTGGTCCACTACCAGGTTATCTGCTGGAGGACAGCACATGGGATGGACAGATAACAGTGGACCTGATGGTCTATGGCGAAGTTCTCTGCTGAAGGACAGGACATGGGAGGACATGCTGGAGGAGAGTAATGGTATCTTAAATTCTTGATAGATACAGATGGTGACAGCATAGTAAAGGAAAGGTGAAGTGCAGAAACGAAAGACGATGCTAGGAAAATGTAGATACAGACTCAGTATATATCAATAACAGAGTCATCAATTTGCATACATGAAGATTTGTTTTTAACGTACACGACTGAAAGCACAGTTTACTATACATACACATGAATACTGACCAATTGAATATTTGTTCAACCTTCATGAATGAAGCAAAGTCTTCAGCTTGCATACCTTCAGCCTTCATAAATGAAGCATTTGTCCTCAGCTGAAAGACTGACCTTAACCTCAAGAAATGAAAAACTTTCTTCTGTCTTTGCACCCAAAGGACTGTCCTCATTCTACACATCTAAAGAACTGTGTTCAACTCACACACATAAAGCACTGCGCCCCTTCCAGCATGCTGGACAGGTAAAGGGTGTCCCTTCTTAGCACACCGCCAGGTCATTTCCTTCACAGGTACTGACTCCTGTTATTTAACATCTAGACACAGAAAAAAAAGGTGGCCCAGAAATGTTGTAGAAGTTAACAGGTAATTCAGAAGTCTTCCCCAATATAATCTATAACCTTCCTCCCTTCTGTCTCCCAGCAATTTCAGCGCATTTCCTGCTAAATGAACGAAGTGGTTCATTTCCCAAATAATTTAAGAGCAATTGCCTGAACACTCCGAGCTACAGACATGCTGCTACAGTCGAGTGAGTGGAAGCAATGTGACTGTAATCATGAAAACTGAGAAAATGTAGACAGGGGAAGCCCCTTACGTCTCGTAAGGATCATTATCTCCTTCGGTGACACAAGACTCACGCTACTACTGACACTCGTCTTACCTCGGCTCCTCGATATTGTGGGTTAAATAGAGCTATACTTCCCATCCCCCCTCGCAGTTAATCGAATTTAGAGTGGCGTCAAATGGGCTTGAGAAGAGCCCTCCCATCCTAGACCCCCTCCCCCATCTTCTTCTTCCTCCTCCTCCTCCTCCTCCTCCTCCTCTCTCCTTATGAGAATCTTTTGAGCGACGATACCTGGGCCAAGGTATCCAAGATGGGTACTAATTTGAGAATGTTTTTCACCAAACTTCACAGCGCCATCGACGAGACGAGTTAGAGATGGAAGTTACTGATACAATCAGGGCAGGAGAGGGTCTCCTTCTCGCTACCCACGTCGCCAGTGTGTCTGATTTAACAAAGAGGCTTGGACAGCGCCATCTGATAAATGGGAAGATTGGCTAAAGATCCCTAACACAGAGGATAAAGAGAATAAACGATGATAAAGGAAAGGTTCTGTAGCTCTACGTAGTCTCAAGAAGAGGGCTGGCTTGAGGAGAGGATGTCTTTAGTTTTACTATATCTCAATAGAGGGGGTTAATATAGGGGTTTGGGTCTTCAGCTCCAAATAGTCGTCAGAATGGGAAGGCTAGGGGGCTCTCCGGCTCTATACGGGTTCAGGAAGGAGGAAAAAAGGTACCTTTGGAGGTTCAGGAGTTAGTGGTAGATTCTACGGCTCTATAGGGTTTTAGATAGAAGTGGAGTACAATCCAAGAGGTTCAACGGTGAGTAATAGAGGTTCTGCTACCCTATATGGGTTAGAAAGGAATAATTCAAGAGGCTCAACAACTTTTGATAGAGGTTCTAATACTCCATATGGGTTCTGAGAGGGGACATGGTGGTTCAACAGTCACGAACCATCCGGGGTTTTTCGGTTGTATATGGATTCAAGGGGGACTTGAGGGGGACCTTGACACCGTCGAAGCTCTGGGGGTTCTGTATGGGTTCAGGAAGGCGGGGGTAAGGGGGAGGGAAAACACTCTAAAGGGTCCACCAGTCGGTAGCACCAGATAGCAAATTGCAGGACATGCTGAGGGTAGTAATTATCCATGATTGATGATAATGGCAGCGCTACGTCCTTACTACCAGGTTCTTAGCGCTCGCTACAAGACGCCAGTACTCGCCCAGTCTCTCTTACGAGACGCCGTCGTTCGTTGCGACCGCCGCTAAGGAGCTCTCGCACTCGCTACAAGACACCAACTTATGGGACCTACTCGCTGCGACAGGTAAACACTTGTTACGAACATTCTACGAGACAGCATCACTTGCTATGTCTCCGCTTTGAGAGGGTAACTCTGTCTTTTAAGTGCGCGTTGCCTCAAGACTCCCGGATTTTACTGAGTCCTCGCTACGAGACCCCCTACGCTCGCTACGTCCTAGCTACGAGACCTCTCACACTCGCTACATCCTCGCTACGAGACCTCTCACACACGGTACGTCCTCTTACGCGCATTCAAGCCCCACTACGATTTATCGACACTCGTTCCCTTCCCATTATGCCACATTACTTGCTACAGGACGTTCGTAAGCACTACTTTACTACAAGACACCAATACCTATTCCATCCTTGCTACACTTACCCCATAATCGCTACGATATGCCAGGTATAACCGCGCTTCCCAGTACAGGAAACCCAAAGACCCCAACGAGCCTGTATCCCCCCATCAGAATAACAGGCAAACTAGCATTACGAGCTGCCAACGAGCATCAGGACCTTCCTCTACGAGAAACCTAACATTTTACGTTACAAGGTTGTAGATCCCACTATGAACAGAGCTCCACCCTCACTGTCCCTTTGAACACCTTGGGTGAAATCGAACGAGGGAAAAAAGAAATACTTCGACAAGCGAAATCCTGTATAATCAGTCAAAAACTAGACCTCTCCTCGTCAGGGCGGAACGAATTCGTGTTTTCCAGAGTTTCCATATTCAATCTCGACTGACCTCAGCTTCCAGTACAATTTGAACCTTACGATTGGTCCTGAGACCTCTGTGAATACGTCACGAGACTCATGGCTGCTCCACTGAACAGCAGAACACACTATTTGCATTGACAGTAAGTGACCTTTGCGAAGAGGCGTGACCTACTGCCACTGTCTCGACGGAGGTCACGGTCGTTAGCGAAGGTTCCATTTGACCAATTACCCGCGAATGAGCCTTAATACTTACGTCTACCCCATGTAATTAGACGAGTTATTCCGTCTTGTTCCTGTGTCATTGCACCTGGTAGTCCAAGGTCACTCGATCCCCAGCTCACACCCTTAGATAGAACGTAGAAGATTACTAAGTATTTAGAGATAATGGAGTTGGAAATTACATGATTGACATTTTCTCATTTATAAGCATCGTCGGGTATTACGGGCTAAGCTAATGCTGCATACTATAATGAGGTATAATGGCAGAGCCGCTGGATCTTGATAGATACGTCGGGGTAATAGGAAGCGTTCTCAAATACGTTGGAATTACGTAGATGTATAAGACGTATTCCTGACGACACACACTGGTGCTCTGAGGTCACACAGCAAGTGAGGATCTGGGAGCAGTAAAGGTCGTAGTTAGTGGTTGTGTGTAATAGTTTCTGTGGCTTAGGCCTTGATGTAATACCTCAGAGTTTAATGGTCTTTAATGGCCCCTATAACTGGCCAGTATAATAATACTGATGTCTGGTATTATAGACAGACTGTGGTCATCTCATTCCGACATTATAGGGAACGAGGATTATCTTAAATGCGTAATATACACACTAGACGTGTTACTGACTG
The DNA here is from genome assembly GCA_032361705.1 of Panulirus versicolor. NCBI lineage: Eukaryota > Metazoa > Arthropoda > Malacostraca > Decapoda > Palinuridae > Panulirus > Panulirus versicolor. The sequence goes on along the minus strand of JAUUDZ010055596.1, from coordinate 3,792 downwards.
TTAAGTGAGCATTATAGAAAATGAATATAATCCTTTTAGCTTGGCATTATAGTGAGCTAGCTGCCTGGCATTACAGAGGCAGACCGTCGTCATAATATAGTTGAGAGGACCCCAAGGATCCTGCGTGCCAGAAGAAGACCCCCCAGATTCCTGCTTTCAAGGAAAGGATCCCCTAGGATTCTATCTGTAAGGAGAGGAGCCCCAGGATCCCTCCTACCAAGGAGAGGACCCCCAGGATCCATCCTGCCAAGGAGAGGACCCCCAGGATCCTTCCTGCCAAGTAGAGGACCCCAAGATCCTGTCTGACAGGAGAGGATCCTCAAGGTCCTATGTATTAGGAAACGACCTCTAGGATTTAAAGTTTAAGAAGAGGATCCCTAGGAATCCTCCTGTCAGGAGAGGACCCCCCAGGATCCTGTCTACCAGTAGAGGACCCACAAACTTCTGTGTACAAGGAAAGGACTCTTCCCCATCCCCCACCATCCTCCCCATACCCCCCAAAGGTTCGGGATCCGAGGCAACAGATGTGACAGCCGCACAAAACAACATGTGCGGTCAGCCCAGGACCAGATAACCACTTCCGTGACAAACGTTTTCGTCCATCGTTAGCGAGGGTGGCCAGGTGAGGTGATCGGATGGTAGTTAATTGGTTGTAAGTTGTAGTTAGGTGATTATGGTAATGATAATGACTCGGCGGCTGTGGTCAGGGGAAGAGAAGGTGGTTGGTTGGCTGTTTCTGGTTAAAGGTGGTTATAGGAAAGGGGTGGAAGGGGGGACTGTATAGGTGGAGAGAGGCTGGTAGTCATGATGACATTTCTTAAGTCATCTGGTAAGAGTTCGATACGGGAAAAGATGACGTCTGTGAAAAGACGAGTAAAAGACAGGTTCTCTATTTCTTTCAAAATTCGTAAGTACTTCTCCTTGTCTCTTCTTATTCCCTTTCATTAACTTCATCTATACATCAGTTAAGATCAGGCCTTAACGTGGACTTCCGTCCATGACTGAAAACAGAAATAGAAATTGATTGTTGTGTGATGTTGGGTGAGGTAAAGATGGCTTGATGACGACACATAACATGGAAATAGTTGAAGACAAATAAACAGATGCTTCTTGCTTTGTTTGTGATAAGATTTACAATGAAAACCATATAGGATAAAAGGGGAATAAATGATGTGACTATTTTCTTTAAAACATCCAGCAGTCTAATTGTTCCTCCTCGTATAATACAGTGATAAGTAATTACAAACGGGTAATTACTCAAGCAAATGAGGAGGCTGATCATCAGGTAATGATTACAGTGATCCCAGACTTTCCCAGCTGCTGATAACACACCTGCCACCCACCCCTTCACATCCCCACCTCTAACCCACACCACCAACACTACAGTGCAACTGCACTACACCAATCGTAACCCCATTCTCCATCACACTTCACTACGCTCCACCACTTACCACCCTACCACCACTTCATTTCCCACATACTTCACTCCACCACTCATCACCAAAAAGGGTCCTAGTATTACTTAGATATTAAATACTAACTTACATTACTTACTAATCCAACGAGATATGGTTTTACTTAAGAATGCACAGAATCCATGGAGGCTCCAGCCGCCCAACGCACCAAGTTAGTGCAAAACAACAGCTGAAGCATTCTTAATCTTCCTACCGCAAAACCCGCTATGAGACCCTACCACCACCACCGCCAACCACACAGCTCGGAAGCCTGACCACTCGCGCGTGACACCGCCAGTGGAGCTGTGATCGGCAGTTCCCTTTGTGATGACGAGGAACTAGATCATCTTAGACCCTCATCACACACTCACCCTACCGCTATGATGATGTAGTCTAAGACCCTCTTTTATGTATTCATATCTTTTCAGTGTCATAAACACTAATCATTTTTCTAAGATCATGGTAAAATGTATACATCAATATGTATCAGTCTTCATTAAATGCGTCTCAAAAGGTACTACTTGGCAATTCATTTTGTCTCATACTGATTTTTTTCTCTGTGATTACGTCCTCCATCGAGAATAGATCCGTCAACATACCATAGTCCTGAAGAGGTGACCCGCCCCCATGTCACCTTCACATACTCGTTCAAAGTCTCGCGACTCTGTCTCCTACCATCTCTCTCTGATTGCCTATCTCCTGATCTCACGATAGTCTCCCCAGTAGGAACTATGAGAACACTGAGAGAACGACAGGAGGTCCTGCGTCCCTGGAGGAAAAATATAAGCATGACATCCTGGTGTTGATACAGATAAATGGATCAAGTCTGTTGCCAGAGTGACGTGTTGTGGTTTCAGCTGAAGTTATACTGCTGTTGTGGCTAGCTGTTGTAGTTGCTGCTACGGTCGTTGTAGGTGTTGTATTTGCTGCCGTAGTTGTAGTCGTGGGTGCTGTTATTGTGGTTATTGTCGCTGCTGAACTTGTAGTTGTTGTGTGTGTCATTGTTGTCGCTACAACTTTAGTCTTTGCTTCATTATTGTTGTCTCTGTGGTTGTCTTCACCAATAGTTGCTGTTGTTGTTGTTGTTTCTTCTTCAGCAGTAGCTGCTGCTGCTGCTGCTGCTGCTGTCTGGGGGGCCGCTGACCGATACAGCTCCCGGGGACGGCCGGCGCGACAGCTGGTGTGCGGGTCACGCGTTCAGCCGCAGGTGGTCGCTTTGGCGTCCGGTCGGAGACGCAAGCCTCGATGCGACGGATCGCTCACTCAGGGTCAGCTATCACGCAGGTCGAGCGAGTCGTGCCTGATGTATACGTCGGTTGAAGTTACGACGGAAAGTGGAGAATTAACGTCGTGCGAGACACAAGAGAGTGACGCTACGTCCAAGGACATGGTCTGGAGACAGGCGAGGACATGCTGGACGCTTGGGAGAGCAAGGACCAGCCTGGTCTACGTGCATGATAGACGTGCCTTGCATGACTAACCGGTTACACTACACACTGCATGACTGGAGGGCTTTCACAGTACATACACACAGTAATTATTGCCAGTCTCCTGCATGTATCGCTCCTGCCAGGCAGGACCACATTAACGAGTCGTCCTCACTACCTGATCTCCTCCTTCACTATCTCACTTCCTTTCTCACTATCCCACTTCCTTTCTCACTATCCCACCCTCTCTTTCGTAGTGTTAGATCTCCCTCCACCGTGAAGTGGGGTGAAGTTCGGTCCACAATCATGTCGCTTGTGTTGTTTGGGTTTCATTGCGCTACATAGAGTACGGAGAAACGAGGTGCACGTCTTTATACTTAATACAGCAGCTAGATGAACACAGGGTCGAATGCTCTGGTAAAGCCTATCATTAAGGGACTTTATCAACCCCGTCTATCCCGTCCCTGTTAGTTCTATCTTACTTCAAGTGGTTCACCCACAACTACCTTGATGTGTGTTCGATGTGTCTGAGCTGAGATCACCCTCTCTGGACCCATCATGAGTATGAGAGCAATCCATCCAGCAGTAAACACAATCGAACGAAGCCGGGACCATATTGTCCCCAGAAGGGAATGAAAAGGGATGGGGTGGAGGTCAAAGGTTACTCTTAATGGCAGGGAGGGGTTGGGGTGGGTCATGGGTCGGACATCCGGTGGTGTTGTGGTCAAGACAGTGACGAGGGAGTGGAGGGGACCCCAGAGAGATCTGTTGACAAAAGGACTCTGACGAGAGTTGTGAGGAGTTCCTATACCACTACCTCGTCAGAGGTCCTGTAGCTGTTCCATTCCTCCGGACCCCTCGCTCTTAGGGTCACTCCCTGAGAGTATGTCGTCGAAGGTCTCCTTACAGGA
>JAUUDZ010055585.1:0-10384 GCA_032361705.1 Panulirus versicolor | reverse complement strand
CACAGACTCTCGCTATTCCTCGCACTTTAACAGGGTGTTCAGGTAGTTCAACATATGTGGATATCTCAATGTGTGTTGAAAGTTCTCCGATATGTTGCCCTAAACAGAGGAATTATATCCCCAGCATCAATTCAGTTTCATCAGATCGTCATTCCTTTCCTCAGTGCCCTCAAGGCTGATTGTTAGTATCATTCGTGAAGGTTAAATGTTATACATTTGGAACTGTTTCCTAAACCTGTAACGTTCAGGGTATCATCTGGAGTACAAATGGATCTATTATTGATTCTAACTTTTTATTCTTCTCAATCAAATTTTTGAGAAAAGCCCATTCCTCCTGCTTGTCTCCCATTTTCTCATTTTTTTTCCTTTTCAGCGTCTTTACGCGTCACCGACACCTTCTGAAAGCTCACAATCTTTATGCCGTGCACTTCCCAGTCCTTTCCTACTCTTAATATCTATCTTGTTGACTGATAATTTCAAGACCGTTGAGTTTTCACCTTCCTCTTTCCAGTCTACCTCAATTTCATTCATTGCTTAAATTCTCCTTTACTTTACTGTTTCTCTATCACTTCGTCTCTGACCTAAATATTGCAAAAGTTGACACATCGGACGCACTTCCCGCACTATATTGCCTACACAACGTTACTGCTAACGTGGAAGGCTGCATCACTCATCTCACCTGTTACCTGTTTAGCATCCTGGTGGTTCTTGTCACCGATAACCCTTTCAGCCGCTAGTGCTGTCCATATCCTTCTTGAATCTTCCGGCCAGGCGTTACTAGGGGTTACTGTCTCCACAATTCGCATGTTCTTTCGATGTCTAGCTACCGACGTAACTCTTATTACTCCCTCAGTGTTGTCTGAATAATTCGGTTGTTGGATAATTCTCAGACGTGGTCTCTCTTATCATGCGAATGACTCAACATTGTAAGATTTCCCACAGTTACCACAGCAAGGCTATGATCATGCCCCTACACATCCTGGATTTGCGCTTCTTCCTGCAAAATCTTCGGCGTGGGTCCTGTTGACAACTCCAGGCCTAGTGTGCCCATCTGCAACACTTCAAGCACTTTATTTGCCCCACTGATGGTGTCATCTTCCTGTACACTCTGCTCCGGCGATGAAAACTGCTTTAACCTTCTCTTTTATTACGGAGATGACTTGTCTTCTTTCTTCGCTCCTCGCGAAGTGTCTGTTGACCCCCCCCCCCCCCCCAGAAAAAACTCTCATTATGCAAGAAAAATTTAGGATCCAGCAGTGTAGGTGGCCTGAAGACTATGACCTTCGTAAGCAAGCTTCTCTCTCCTCTGGTCAGTCCATCACTGTACCTCACAGCCAAGCGTGGTCAACATCACAGCTTACGCCGTCTTCATTGTAAGGTGAGGCTTCGGTGTTCCTTCCTTCCAAAGTGGCTCAAAACTGCGTTGTTCCCGTCCTAGTTATTCTGCCGCCTGTTTTCATTCTTCAAGGAAATTCCTGGTGCATGACGGTGGGAAAACCAATACTTTCCTTTCAGGACCACCTCCTGCGTGTGCCTGTTCTTTGCCTTCCACGTCTCGCTCTGTTTCTCAGCGTCTCGTTACCGACATCTTCATCAACTTCTTCCTCTCCACACACACTTCCAATCCTCTTCCGTTTTCTGCCTCTTCTCTCTTTTCTTCTTTTACTTCTTATTGCCAGTCTGTCTGTCTCCCTCATCCTTTACAACTTCCTTTCCCGTCAACTTCCTCTCGTAATGGCAGCATTTCCTCACCTCGTGATTCACCATTCACGTCAGACTCGTTACTGCTCAACTCCAGCTCCTCAAGAACTTCCATATCTATTTGTTCTGTAATCCTCCATGGTAACTCATCAGGCGACATTTCAATTTCCATGGAACAATATAGATAATATTAATGTTATCTTTACACTTGGACGTCAACCAGAGTCTCACAATATACTAGTCGTCTTTCAGCATGAACTGGGACTCACGTATGGCATCATTCCAACCAGGGACACCTCAGTCGGCCCGGGGGAATAACTTGTGACAGATCACGTGTAACGGGTCCTCGACCTGTCACAAAGAATGTGACACAGACAACTAGGTTCCCAAATACCAAAATTTCTTGATGGTACTAATCCTCAGCTCCATATATATACACGTACGGAAGTCTGCAAGTCCTTCAGATCATGTACAGCGCTTGAAAACATCCAGAATTAGAGAGCCAGCACTTGTAGCTGTGTTTACTTGATCTGTGGCGCCACCTGGACTGATGTGGGGAATTCACTGTTAACTGAATCTGAGCCCAACAAGAGGAAGTCTCGTGAGGGAATTACTTTTGTTGATAACGCTCTTTTCAGATTGGACGAGACCAAAGAGGCTAGCATCGTATTAATGAACATAAGTACAGACTTAGATTGAAGGCTGGTTGTACAATAGAATTTAATCCAAAGTTAACGAATAGAATATCATTATTTGGATGTGAAGGCAAGGATACAGGAAAACATTTCCAGCACTGTTAGGAAATTCAGTTCATCTAACATTATCTATAATGTGAAACTCTTTTCTCTGTAGCAGAGTATTCGAAGAATCATAAGGACTGACTACTCTGACACCACTATGATGTAAATGATAGCAGCATATGTGTACCTAAAGAGCAGGTAGCGGAGATAAAGTGCAGGGATGATGAATAACATGTTGCCTCAAGTTGATCAGGTTTAGTTCCTTTACAATAACATCTCGCGATGGTCGCCTCAAACTCTTGATCAAAGAATCGAATCCGACGCATTTGAAAAAGAAGAAAGGTTCCAACGCTGACATTTTTTTCATTGCATATAATACTTTATTCATTTTATATGACTCTGAAACGAGATCTATATCAAAATATAGCAAATTAGAGATGCTCAATAATGTAAGCTCCTTTTTTAGTATAATTTTGACTCACGCTTACTACCCTGCAGTCAGGTGTCTGGCAGCTGCCAACGTCTTATCCATATCATGCCGGAAGAAGCGGGTTTGCTACACACTGGTTCATACCACCTCCCCACCACGACTGCCATTGACCTGTCTTACTGTGCATGGCAGATCAGACTCTGTCAATCAGCTATTGTTAACTAACAACGTCCCTCACCATCATATTAATAAATGGCAATATAGTCTCTCCCATCTAAGTCATCGAAGGCTGTGAAGATGCAGAGCATTTATGACTGTAACGATACGGGTTGTTCGGTAGTTTTTGCCGTGAGCATAGTGGCAACCAATCACAGCTGAAATTATAGAGAGAGCCAGTCAACACCGAGGTGTTAATGGCTCACATTACGACTCAGTGGGAACAGTGATTGAGGAGGATGTTGTCACGCATTACTGAATCATCAGGTATTGAATATAACAACGCATTGTGTGTGCTATATAATTATCCTCTAAATCTCAAGAAAAAGTATACCTTGAGAGATAACTATGGACTCTACCAGAGTTAAGAGAGCCTCAACCACAACAACTATAACATGGACATACATACAACCTTCATGAAACAGGTTGGGGCCAACGTTGTCATCGAGTACAAACTTTGACAGACACAGCAGACACAGGGGACAGTACTGTTGTTATATAATGTCATCTAAGTGTTAATCACACCAACTATCAACATACACCAACTGTGTGTCAGGATGATGGTATGGTGGTGGTGTTGACCATGGCAGATGGTGCGGCCTCCCTCGCTCCCTGGGGTAGGATACACCCCCAAGCACCCCCACCTCGGTCTGCCTACGTCACACAATGCTCCTCCAGCTGATATCGCTTTAGAGTCAATAACCTTATGGTCTATGAGCATAGTGTAAACTCTGACCAAACAGGACATATCAGCATTTACAGAAGGAAGAAGATTTGCGTACTAACACTGGTTGATGACACACTCTCCTTCCCCTACCCCGGGGTCTCCATGCGTTACACCACTGCGTAAACGCCAGCACCGTCCAGTACGTAGTACATAAGAAGCAATAACGCTCTTTTTGATAATCTTAAGAATTATCATAATCGAACAGGAAGTATCGTCACTCATGCAGGAAGATTGATGACTGACAACCTTTGTGTGGCCGGTGTCATGAGGTGGTTGTCAGGTCATTCAGTTACGTATCTTACAATGTACGGGAACATATCTATTTTTTTACATCATGAAACGCATCAACCACTGTACCACGCATCAACCACTGTACTGGACATCAACCACTGTCCCAGACATCAACCACTGTACCAGGCATCAACCACAGTATCAGGCATCAACCACTGTACCAAGCATCAACCACTGTACCACGCATCAACAACTGTACTGGACATCAACCACTGTACCACGCACCAACCACTGTACCACGAATCAACAACTGTACTGGACATCAACCACTGTACCAGGCATCAAACACTGTACCAGGCATCAACCACTGTATCAGGCATCAACCACTGTACCAGGCATCAACCACTGTACCACGCATCAACAACTGTACTGGACATCAACCTGTACCACGCATCAACCACTGTACCACGCATCAACCACTGTATCAGGCATCAACCACTGTACCAGGCATCAACCACTGCACCACGCACTAACAACTGTACTGGACATCAACCACTGTACCAGGCATCAACCACTGTACCACGCACCAACCACTGTACCACGCATCAACAACTGTATTGGACATCAACCACTGTACCAGATATCAACCACTGCACCAGGCATCAGCAACTTCACCACGCATAAATGTGACTAACTACGCATTAAACATGAAAGCGGTAAAAGTCCTGTGTTCTACAATGAACCTTATCTTTTAGGTTAATACGGCCATCACCTAGAATCTCCCATGACAAGAAAAACTAATGTGTCTCAGAGCAAATTGCTATAAAGTATAGATTCATTACAGAAAAGTCTTGAACAGACGGATGTTTGGCAGAGGCTGTGCAAAGTATTGCCCAAATGGGGATAACTTTGAACTCTATAGAAACAAAAATAAGATCATCAATTTATAATTCATTATCATTACTGATTTGTGTCATGAGGCTACAGTAATGTCCCCAACAATAATGTTTAGGAGTCACCATTAACACTTTTTGCTTACCTGGAATTCATTCGACAAAGCCTTACATGACACATTTCTCTGAAAGTCATCACATCCCTGTAAACAAGAATTTGCATTTCTGGTTTCTTCTAATTCCAGTATCATAAACGGCCAAGAAAGGATCCAGTGGTCTGTTGCAGCTTCCATTCATTTATTTTCAGATTTCTCATATTTTCGTTTTCTATCATTGGCGTTGTATTCAAAGAAAACGTAAATCATGCAGGCCACACCACGGGAAAGTGTGAGGGGGTCGCAGTCCTAACTGGTAGACATATTTTCCTGTAGGATGTCACTGCTTCTCACTTGATCTGGATTTTCTATGAAAAATCTTTGTAAATATATAGATGTAATCAATAACTAACCAGGATTCGGTGTTTAACATATCTGTACTTCATGAAGACCAAAATGAAAATGAGTTTTACGTAGTATGTCTGATTTGGAATACTATTTCATGGATGATGTTTACCATTTGTGCGTTATCAGTTTCGTATCGTTTATTTATCATACACGTAAAACAAGGTTGTAGCAACACCTGATCAGTTAATGAATCAATCAATCTTAACCGTAATCCGGGGCAAGTCTAGGCAACCATCACTATTACACAGATACCAAAATACACTGATAATCTAGATTTTAGGACAGTTCTGAAATCCCACCATCACGTCCCACGACACGTCATACACGTAGTTTATAGTACATTTCATCTACGAGGAGACGACAGCGCGCTGTAAGTTGTAAGAGGTGTTGGATTCTAACATTTCTAACATTTCTGACATAACCTATGCTATATAGTGATATAGCATAGGTTATGTCAGAAAGCTTCTCGCTTGTTGTTCGAGTTTCTAAACACTTTCTGTGAAGTCCAAAAGCCACAAGAGATGAGGGAAGACTTCTTCAGTTTAGATTACATATACTTTTTCATGCCATTGACAAGTTGAATATATAAAGCTTATCCTCCGTTAAGGTTTCAAGAACCTGCACAACTAATGTATAGTGTTACCAAATGCCTTCAAAATGTATGTAAAACTCCATAAAGCAGAGTAAGATCATCATTACGTAAGAAACTAGCATAATATAGATAAGGGTCGGCTAAACTAGTTTCAATGGCGAGATGGTAGCGGGGAAATCAAGTTTAGTTTTACTAAGGTTATACGTGAACTTAATGATAACCCATCGCAGCTTGGAGGTTAGGGTGCACTAAGCACGCTAGTCTACCGTCCATATAAAGATCAAATAAGACTGGTCAAAATTACCCAAACTGTTTTCGGTTTTAGATATCTGTCTTTACCCGTAGGAGCTACTTGAAGTGTATGATGAACCAATACTAAAATCTAAGGCGCTAAACTTGTCGGTAAGACTGTAAGATTGCCCGAACAAGTAAGGCTAGTATAATTTCTCTGTAAGAACATCTTGCATAAAGAACTCTCTGATTGGGTTCGGAGGTTTAAGTAACAGATCAGTGATCTATTTGCGTTGGTGCTTTATGACAGGTGAGCACACTGGATCATTTTGCTGCTCTTTTCATACCTTCCTTGCATCTGAAGCAAGATACTCTGTAACTAATGCATCTGCTACAACTGTAGGCTTTCCTGTCGTACGTTCTACAGTTGAACTGAGATCTTGTATGGTTGATGACCTCCTTGCTAACCCGCCAGTACGATTCTGATAATGAAAAACCTCACTACTGGTGCATGATCAGCGAACACGTGTCATGAGATATGATACCCTTGAGGTGTCTTAGCGTCCATAGTAACACCTCTTGCTCTGTGATTATCGTTTATGTCCGACTTATTCAACGTACGACGATCATTGACAATGAAGGTGTAAGCGTCCTGCTACCCTTTGCATTGAGTACACTTCCGATCTTTACATCGCTCACCAAGAACATTGGTTGATAGCTGTCTGGAAACACTGACATGAAGAGTTTGTTTATGATATCTATACCAATCTGCTGTGTGTCTCCCAGTGGAGAAAATTATGAAGGGGGGTGGGGTGTTATGCTATCAAAACCCTTAACGAAACATCTGTAAAAGGATCAGAGTCCGATGACTGACTCGACTTTCTTGTGGCACTGCCTTTATATTATCATAATCAGATAATACTACACTTCCATCCACTACGTGACAAAGACGATTCATTCTAATGTTTACAGATTTACGACGTGACAACTTAACTCTAAGATTCGCGGGTTGTAGCTACTTCAAGATTTCTTCTGAATTGATGAAGTTAGAAAATCCGTACTTATCATAATGGTCTCTCCAACCAAACTACGGAATATCATTGTCATGAGCCTTGAAAAAGTTACCCGAAGAATGTACTGAGAAAGACATCGGTGTAAATTCCCAGTATCCGGTCGATTTACTGGTTTAATCTCTGGGCATTTACTGATAGCCATGTATCACATCTAATTTGAGAAAGATCTTACCGGTCGCGAAATTTTGCATAGATCCTTTGATAAGGTAAAAGGAAGCTATTGAACATGTTTAATTTATCTATCGTCTGTTCGCAGTCACAGGACTCCGGGTTCCATCGTTTTTAGCGACTGCTGATTTGGGTCCTCCGAACCCTCGTCTGCTCACTCCTGTGGACTGCGGGAATGCCGCTACCCATTTGCCTTTGGACTCGGACTCACTCAGAACAAATGTTTCGACAGCAGCAAATCTGTGTAGTTTTATCGGAGAACGGCTGAATGGCATTGGTCAGTGGTACAATAATTCATTCTCACTATTTTTTTTCTCCTCATATCTCCTATAATGCAGGCATAATCTTCCCGCTCAACGTTGATATATCTTCCCTATAATACATCACCCCAAGAACCATCACTTTCTATTATGCCGAAGAAAAGATTGAATCACTCGCAACCGTTTATGGGGCTAGTCCCTGACATCTTCGTCGGCGTGGCTTTATATAGTACATAGTACAGTGTAATATTTTTCCAAGAATATACGTATACCCCACAGCAGCTAGTAATTTCCATCCCGCCAATGAAATAGACGAGTTATAGGCAAACATGTATGGAGGATAGTGAAAGTGCGTCTAACAAGTTCCTCGCCGTGTCTCGAGACGGAAGACAAGATTGGCCTTTTATGTCAAAGAAGAGGATCAAGGGAGCATTCCAAGGTGAGCTGCTACGTTGAAATGTTTCCTCCTCAGAGTCCTTCGTTGCCTGTCGTTGGGAATGGGGTAGTCGGGAGGTAGAGACGTACTAGGGCGTGTCCCAGGTTGTTGTGGAATTGTGTGTGGAATATGGTGAGTTAAACCTAAGGGTTCTCCCTTCCAAGCCACTGTTTTCTTTTGATCATTTAATATCTTCAGGAGAGCTGAGGTATAATGTGGTGACCCTGGTATTCCTCCATCATGTGGGTAAGGCTCTAATGATCATGCATAGTGGGTAACCTATCCTCTATTCTCCATGAACTTTCACCTGAACGACTTTGGAACATTCTACTTCCATCATTATAGTGGCAGCTCGCAAGCTTCAAAATCTCCTTCCTAGTCTTTTCAAAGTATGTCATTTAACCTCAGTTATGTTACACGTTCTCACTTCACAACTGCACGAAGCCAATCGACAATCATGAAGTATTTTCGGAAAGGGCTCCAGTAGTACCACATACAACTAAAGCTGGATTCAGATTATTGTCACACTGGTCCCCCAGCACAATATGGACGGGAATCAGATATACAAAAGGGACTAAGCTGTCGCTCAGTGGTCCATAGATCTAATCTTATGTCAGCGGGGACTGAGCCTGGGAAGGGGTGTCCCGTGTTTTAATGATATGGGAAGCTAGCATGGGCGTGACTCGTTCAGGAAGGGGAGGGGTGGGATGAGGCCTTGGTTGATGGTAATTTCTCTGACTACTTGATGGATACAACAACCGTCTGCCGCCTCTTGTGTTGATCGTATTTGTCGTATGGAAAGAATAGCATTTCTGAGAATGTTAGATGGACAGGGTCTGGGGAAGCTCATGTGGGTTGTTCAGGTGTACAGGGTGATGCAATCGGGTATGGAGAGGTAGATGTATGACGTCTTACTGGCTTACCGTGATAAATGGGCTTCTTCAGGCGTCGGTGAACGCTGTTGTAGTGCAAAAATCTGGGTCCATAACCCTGGAGGTCAGATGGTTGCTCCACCTCTTGGATGTCCTGGGGAATAATGATGAATTAATGAAGAGCCAGACGGGGAATATATATCTTAAGTTTTATAAATCTGGGTTGATTTCCTAGATCAGTAACAGCTATGACAGTTCTTGAATCCCTCATGTTCAGAGGTCAGACTTATCACGTCAGCATATTCATCCCCTGACTTAAGTTTAAGAATAAAAGCCGGAGTACGAGATGTGCCAGGAATGCCAGCGAGTGTCCCAGGTCTCCAGGAACAAGCGAGGCCTCTCTCAGTCATCCTCCCAAGCTATCAGTCTTAAATGTATAACAATAATCGTTTAGCTCGTTAGTGGCCACTAGTAATGACAGCTCTCCTGTTATTGTTAGTCCATCTACCCTCGTCATACGTCTAAGATATTCCCCTCAGTTAAGTTTGAACCTCTGCCGTATTGATAATATAGCATAGTCAAAGCATCGTCATAAGTCGAGCTGATCTAACTTTATGATCAATTTATCTTTTAGTCAGCTTTAACTTCTTCCTACTTTAATATTCACACTATAAACCAGCTATTGTTGAGCTGAGAACTCGTTCAACTTCACCCATATAGTTGTTATATGTTCACTGTTCCTGAGTGAACGTTAAGTGATCCTAGGACCAGTACGACAAGATAAAGCAGCCTCGATATTGTCCTTAACTAAATCAGTCCAGCTGGATCTTGGGTTGCCATGGCGGACGCCCCAGTCTGGCTTACCTTGGCTGCAGGTCGTCCGGGAAGAGATGCCAGGATGCACCCAAGATGACCATAAGAACTCGTCTTCCATGACACATGAGACTACAGACTGGGACCACTCGGGACCACTCGGGACCACTAGGGACCACTCAGGATCACTCGGGGATGAATCCAGCAGGAACAAAAAACTTCCCTCAAGACACAACTCCGAGATCTTGTATAGAATGAAGTGAGGTTGAGAAGACCAGCCTTAGTCATTCTTAAACTTTGTACTCCATAGACCAGTTTTCTCACTACGAGTGATCGATACATTATAATATTCTTCGACTGGTCGATGCAATAAGACGTTACAGCTGTGGGTTGAATAGCGGCCACTTCGGGAAGATCGGCCAGATATTACAGTTATATTATAGTTATATATATATATATATATATATATATATATATATATATATTCCTATGAGTCCA
>JAUUDZ010055575.1:0-10384 GCA_032361705.1 Panulirus versicolor | reverse complement strand
CCATCAATAGATTTCAGCGTCTTGTAAAAGTTGTCAATATCACACCACTCATTACCTGGCTTGAAAGACCTGACAATCAATATTTTCTCTCAATTTCTGCACGAATACAATAGTTCAATCGTCTTCAGACTCTATACTGTCGTGCAAGCATTTCACTCTTTTAAATACTGAATTTCTCGGGTTTTAATCTTTACTTCCTTGCTTCTTCGACGCACTTCAGCAAAGTCATGGTATGCATATGTAAAATCTAAGTTTCTTTTTTCCCGTATTCTATGCAAGTGACACAGTTTTCTTTCTTGGCAACCAAACCAACAAGAAGTCTACGATCCATGTATCAACTGCTGCTAAAACATCTTGGAAAACCGAGCCACAGACGACTGGAGACGTGAGAATACATCATACGACTCCTGGCCACCTGTGGGTGCAGACCATTGTAGATTCTGGGTCCTGGGTTACAGAGCGCCCGAGAGGGGATCGGTGCAATCAAGTTTGAGGCAAAATCATCCATTTCCCTCATGTGTCAGAATACGGTAAGCTAGACAGATAGCAGTATATACACACCACGGGTCGGTTTCGAACCTTGAACAGGGCCTCCGACTGCCTCGGACACACAGAGCTTAAAAAGAAAGACACACACTAGAGTTCGAGTTCTTTTACCCGTGTCCTAATCTCATCTCGGTGGCGATAGCAGGGACTTTAATCTCACGCGGCTCCGATGGTATGGCATATGTCGATGCAAAGAGAAATCTATATACACCACAGGTCGGCTTCGAACTCGAGCGTGTGCGTCTTTACCTCCGTGTGGACGAGGTAGCAGGACTCCCACCCTACCCAGGGTACGAAGCAGACCCGTGGTGTATTTACATTCGTCTGTCCATCGATAAACAGATACTAGTGAAAAATACCAATAGTTTTTAATACGTGAAAAACACGAAGTGTTTGTAATATAATGAACGAGAGAAATACATATTTTATAATTCATCCTCAATTAACGGTTTATATAACGCAATATAAAGTTGGGAATAACAGTTTACGGCAAATGCATACGAGATTATCCAACGACAAATACTTTCCCCCTCATGTTTACCTTTGCAACTATAATGATCCCTTTCCTTTAAAGGCGAGCCCCTGTGCGGTCTTCACAGGAAAATGTTTATCAGAAAGCATATAACACAACCCACAACATAAACAACAACCAGCCTCGTCTCCGTGTTCCTGGAACACCTCCGTACACCAGCCCTCGCCTTCTGACCCGAGATCTAAACATTTACTCGCATGAAATAAACAAGGTTGGGCGTGGCTGGTCCAGGGAAGAGATGCACGCTTGAAAGGAATACGAGACCAAGGTGGCTGCTTTGCCTCTGCTGCAATCCGACTAACAACAACTCATTAGAATCTCGAGTTAGGCGGGTGTGTGAGGAAAGTAAATATTCACGAAGCATTTGAATGGTGGGAGTTTTCGAGTACAGCGAATTATTCATAGAGACAAAACAAGCGTAACGCTAAGTAATTTATCGAGCTATGATCGCTCAATTGTCTAGACGAGATGAATGTCTTAAAGCCATTCGTTCATCGGCCAAACTCAATGGTCATTCGCATGTCGAGGAAAAAAAAAAAAGACAAATTTCATGCAGTTCGACAGGAGCCCCAGCGATCTACTGGTTCGAGCCTTCTATACAGTCTGTTCGGGTCGGGAATATACTGACAGCAATCTACTCTCAGACTGAAAATGTTTCTGTACGAAGTATATTTTGATAATGATATAATCCAGTAATTCTGTATCATATTTAGAGAAACAATTTTGGCGAGATCAATCCAACCAGATACTTTTACACAATGCATATGTCTAATCGATCTATTTGTGTACACATACACACGCACAAAGGTGTTACCGTTTTCCGCCGCCGCGAGTGAAAAGTCACCTTTGGCGAGGTTGTATCATTCTCAATAGACGAAACACGAGTAATAGCTTCGTCAAAGAACTTCTCACTTCAGAGAAATCCATCTTGTTCCTACTACAGAGTGCAGCGCATCCTTGTAGCCGCAATAGCCCCAGGAACAAGGGTCCTGGCCATAGGCCAGGATGTATTCCCATCTGCCCCGAAGATGAAATACACGAAAGTGCTTGGGACATTCTTAATTCCCTTTTTCTTTGTGGTTATCAGCATATACAGAGATATAAAACATTATAATTAGTTTTTTACTTCATTTCTCATTAGTTCTACGGAGCGGGATGCCATTTACAATCACAGGATTAACTCACACCACCTAGAAATATGGCTTTTGCCCAGGCTCGTGGTGGTACCAAATCTAATTAGGGTCCTCTCCCTCTCTGCTCACAGTCCTTCTTCCCCCATATAATTACTAACAAAGGCGACCCCTAGGTGTAGTGAGGACAACCCTACACTGCCTCCGAAGCCTGTAACCCAACCCTATTCTATCAAGAGTTCGCGGTCAGAAGTGAAGTTGTAATCAGAAATTCAATTTCTTTTTTCCTAGACCCTGAAGTACAGGAGGCTTCAGAGGTACCGTCCCTGATTCGTGCTTTGTGGAGAGGGTGTTTCAGGCAGTGAGAAGAGGGGTAGATGGGACGTGTGTATGTGTCCGATCGAGAATATAACCGATTTCATCTCATGCGCTTATACCAACCACACACTCTTCCTTCCTCCCTACCTTGCGCCAACTCCAGGACAAGTGTGTTAGTCTCCAGACTAAACCATATTGACACCTACATATTTCCCTTTCCTCAAGTAACGGCACAGATATACGAGCCGATCTATGCATGTTCGTTTATACACACATACCATTCCGTGCGTTCACGCATATATCTGCAACCTATCTATACACCTACGGCCATACAACTCTGGTCTCTCCTCACCAACACACAGACGATGATTAAAAACACACACCCATACGTCATCACTCCATACCAGCAGAGATGCTTACACACCCGGGCCAATACAAACACAAATATCCTGTCTCCCATCTCCACATCCCACCCGGGTTTGCACAATCTTTCTCACGCCCAAGAAATCTTGAAGGCGGTTCGATCACCCTTCCCCGCCCCGCCCGAATGACCTCAGCTACCACAGCATCGCGCGGCTCCCTCTACTTGTGTTCCCTCGGGTGCTCCTGACCTCGTGTGTGCTCAGATGGCTTCCGCACGTCCTCTCTCGCGGAGGCCGTGTCTTGTGTGCTCAGGTGGCGAGGGAAACGCACAGAGAATCGCTTGTTGATGTTCCCCGTGACGCTGGCCGAAGGAAGGAGGAGAAACGAGGAAGGGCTGGGTGTGCAGTGGCGGTGATGGTGGCGATAGCAGCTGACGTGTGTCGTAATGCTAGTTAGCTAGTGACAGATGTGATAACGCCGACAGTGGAGGTAAAACAGTAAACAAAAGTTTCACTGACGGGAATTAGGGTCATAGCGTTGTGCGTCTATTTGGATAATCATGGTTGTAATGAGAATGAAGATATTTCTTTTTATCAACAATCTTTGAATTCTCGTTAATTCCCATTTCCTTTGGCATCTTGGATCTCGCAGTCTTCTCCCTAATCAACTTGCCTTTCGCAAGGAGATATCCGCCTATGGCACATTGACCTTACTAATATCTATTCATCTTTTATCAAAGATATACAAGAATCCTGTACTGTAACCTTTTAAGTAGAGATTTACAAGAATCCCATAATGCAACCATGAAATATCTTTAAGAACGAACGAGATTGTGTGGGGCATCTCAAACTCCCATCTTCTAGGTTTCCTCCCTCTCTCTCTCTAGTCATATTGTCTCAGGTTGTTGATGGATCAACCACTTCCTCTTTCCCGATCAACACCGGTGTCCCCATGAGTTCTCTCCCGTTTCATAAGCTCTTCCTCATTTCCACCAGTGGCTTTTTCCAAAGCAGGTGACCAAACGCACCCCTACTCCCACGATTTACCACAGTCTTCCTCCCCCTCTATAAACTCTCAATTTGGAAAGGATTCCCTCGTTTTGTGCATCTGAAACCCAATTTCCTACCAGTTCTCTTTCTGAGAAGCCTTCATAACTTTCCCATCTTTGATGGCTCTATAATCGCACCACTAAACATGATAAAAGATACCTTATCACCACAACATATCAATCAGAAAACCAATCATTGCAAAAACAGTCAAGTCTGTCCTTTAAAATACTGGAGGTCATGGTCAGATGACGCAAATTCTGCAGAGAACA
The DNA here is from genome assembly GCA_032361705.1 of Panulirus versicolor. Lineage (NCBI taxonomy): Eukaryota > Metazoa > Arthropoda > Malacostraca > Decapoda > Palinuridae > Panulirus > Panulirus versicolor. The sequence continues at coordinate 6,177 of JAUUDZ010055575.1, read as the reverse complement.
AGATGCTTCGATCTTATGATACAAGCGACTAAATCGTCCTTGTATGAGTATTCCTCTCAAACATAAGAAGGATCCTGCTCACTGTGGTTACTTGACAAAGAGTCTAGAACCGATTTATCTACTCCCAATAACATAAAACACAACTAAAATTATAATTATGTTAATCACAACATTGATGACAAAAACAACAATCGGGAAATACTAATGAAGTTAATGAACGAAACAGGTCAATAATCCTGACCCAGATCTGCAGAAATGACGCCACAGATGTTCCTAACCACTGATACAAAGGCTTCTCCAGCCACAAGGTGTCTAACAGAACGGTTCTTTGACTCTCCTTATCTCGTCCTCTATCCTCTGATTTATGGACACTTGGGGCGTGAAGCCTTCCACTAATATCCACTATCGCCAAGAAAAACGAGAGACGGGGGTCAAGCACCTAATACGTAAATTCGGGACTTAATTGCATGGTAGTGTAGAGGGCGTTGGGATTAAATGTTTACGTCTTGATGTAAGAAAACGCGGCCCAGTTGAGCTCAGCGAAATGCTGTTGGCCTGACGCTTTCCAAGGAACACAGTAACTTAAAACTGTTACGATTAAGCATGACGTTATCATGGTCTAGTGTGTGTGACGCCTCACGATGTCTTAAAGCAGTAAAGGATTTATGTTTTGATTTTGTTTCAAGGACAACTGAATGCCCTCATCAAGGCTATCCCATTAAAACACACACACACACACACACATATATATATATATATATATATATATATATATATGGTTATAACCACGGGGATAATGAAACACGATAATTTCCCCAAGTGCACTTTCGTGTAATGATCACATCGTCAGGGGAGATACAAGAATGAGATAGAAGACGTACAACAGTCAGTTGATGTACAAGAAAGAGACTTAACTTCGACGCCATTGGCAAATGAGCGTTACCGGATGGTGGTGTTCGGGTCTGGCATCATGCCTGCCATGAAAATTTTATCATGTGGGCAAGAAACGGAACCATTTAAAAATTTTGCCTACGACAAAGCTATCCGGTTTGCATATACCTTCGCTAATATCAATGTTACAGATACTTGTGTATCTGATAATGTAAGATTCCATAATATTTCTCGAGGTAAAGGCGCTACAATTAACTGAATTAGCGTTACTCCACTCAATACAATGGTCATGATTTTTAACATTATCACACAACGCATTTGATCCTTGCCCTGTTCTTATACTATAAATATGTTGCTCAAGTCGAACATAATGATCCATAAAAATCTGCCCAATATAAAACGTTCAGGTACACATTCAGTCTCCTGTATAGAGGTTCAGGTACACATATCTAATGCCACTAAAGCGAGACCCGAGACAGTATTTGAGTTATCAAATCAAATAAATTCACTTATCTCACCTTCGACAATGCTCTCTTTAAAGCTTAGAAAAGACCCATTTTTTTTTTCCTTAGCCCCAACCTCAAACAACCCCACGTAGAACCTACAACTCGTAACTTGGTAATTTCTTGGAATACATGTAATCTTACCTCCTTTTCTCGTGGCATCGTCTATTCTCAACCTCCAGCTCATCACACTTGCTAAGGACTTAAAAATAAAAATTTATATTCAAAATAAAATAAAAAAAAAACAATATGTAAACAGAAACTCTGATAATGAAGTCTAAAAGTTCAATGTCTAAGTGATGGAGATGTTGAGAGGTGATTCAGGCCTGCTGACTAACAGTGTAAAAATGTGAGGTGACCTTTTACTCCCACCAAGTTCCTTGTCATCATGTGCATCCACATATTAACTCATATAACAACGTGTGATCATCAAAAACTTGAGCTCTGGGCTTAGTATCTAGTCTACCACTGGATGTGTTTAAGTTTCAAACTAAAAGTTCAGGAAGCAATATTTCGAGTTAAGGACAGGGTTCACATTCTTCATCTGGTAAAGGTCAGACACAAAAATCCTTGCTGTTAACTGAAACTATGTATACAAAAGGAAAAATGGTTGAATGTTATACAGCATACTTGCATTATCATCAACATAATCTTTTTTTTGTCCTCAGAGTTTCCAGTATAAATCTTTGTAAAACAATATACAACTGGTGTACAGTTCAACATCACTTTTCCTAGAAAATGACATGCATCATACAAATTTTCTGTTCAAGGCAAGTGCTGTGTGCATCTATAAAAACCCTAAGATAATTCATCTTAACATTCCCTTATATTTGGAAAAATCAGCAAACTTTGTCCCCTAAAAGTGAATTAGAATGACACAAACTGTAGCTTGCAAACAAGCCTTCTGAATCATCAAGATCCCTTATGAGGCATCAAATCCATAAACATAAAAATGCAATTTCCACATATCTCTAAATTTCACTCATTTTTCCCTCAGTGAAATTTCAATATAATACAATCCAACCCTTCAATAACATAAGCGTGTTATGTATAACCATATCCTCTGCTTATCTAGGAAAACTCCATTTACTGAATATCAAACATTCTGTTTCCCAAAAGTTTAGAGCGTTGTATAGGTGCCATAAATTATCTTCCTTGTAAGTAGTTATTCCACATCTACAGAGGTAAATTCCACATCAGTATGGAATACTGCTAGCATATCTGAGACGGCTTATCCTGCATCTCATTCTCAACCATTAAGAAATTAAAGCAATTCAACTAATTAATTCTTATGCTATCACATATCTTTACTCACCCTTTACTCACCGCTGTTCTCTCTCTGTTGCATAGGCATCATTTTAGCCACCAATTTTGTGAGGTGTCTGCATGATACTACAGACCTCTTTCTGTTGTACGAGCTTCATTTTGCCCAATAATCTTGAGATGACTGGATAGTATTGCTGCCTTCTCTCTGTTGCACAGGCATCGTTTTTGCTACTTCTTTCGACAGATGTCTGCACGTATTCAAGACAGAAAAGATGTTAAACATCTTTCCCTTTTCTTGTTACCCTTCTATCTCACAGACTTAGGATCACTGAGACCAGAGGAGCTCTACTTAATCACTATGCTCTTTCTCATGCTCTTTATTTCTCCTTTCATCAAAGATGGCAAAAATTAGGACATGTTTTTGCCTGTGCCATAATTATTATATAATTCATGGAAAAAATTTATAGCATTGAATACTCCATTAATTTTTCCACATGCATTAAATTATATCCCTTTAAACCCCAATCAAGGTATATTACATCTATTTCTAACTTGCTCTGAGTCAAATTCAGCAAATGTACTTCTCACGTGACAAATACATTATGAATAAATTAAGAACTTATTGCAACAAAACTTGCCACTCACAAGAATTATATATTATGGCTTTTGCTATTTGTGCAGTTTCAGATGCCTTATCTTTTAAACATCAAACTTTTTTATGTTTTCAATTATTTTTCTGCAAGATTCCTTGTTTGATCTTTATCTAAATATAACATATCTTTCAAAAGGCCTTACTATCGGGAAAACAGTGCTGGCTTCATGAAAAAGACCCCAGTCAGGGTTTCCAAGATTACTAACAAATAATTGAGCATTCTGAGTGTTAGGGTAACCATACGGAGTATCGGATAGAAGCTCATATCACAGACTTATTCTTTTTGTTTGTGTTGAAATGCTTTGTCATTTCCATGTTCAATTTTCTATTTTTTTTATACGTTCATAAACATGTGATGATGATGCGCACAAAATGATAAGCACAAAATGTTTGTGCACTATTACTTCAGGACAAATAATAGTTTCTTGCACCAACCTGAATCCCAGAAATTTGTGTTATATACTGTATTGTGTCATTCAGCAAGTCTAACACTGTTACTAAAGCATATACATTTTGAAGAAAATGGTTGGCTATTTTGTGTGTCAAGTCAATATCTTTGGAACTAATAAACCAAGTCAGTGTGTGACAACCACGGGCACAAATACTGTCAACCTGAGGGTTCCTAAAAAGACCCAAAGAGAAAAACAATCTTTTTTGAGGAAATCAGTGGTAATGAAAAGCTTGAACAAATACCTAGGAATACCTGGAAAAAACATGCAATGTATAGCCCATTGGCCCATGTTTTGGTATAGATGGACAAACACTAACTGAAAATTAACAAGTCCAAATAGATGCCAAAAAAATGTATGCATTAATTTACTGGTGTGTAAGTTTGAGATGCATGCTTTATCTGCGTGGTGGTCTTACGCATTAGATTCAGACCTCTGGACTGTAAGCAGTTCTTGGTAGGCAGCAATCAATCCATCAACCAGAGAGGTATCAGGGAGGTTTATCACTAGTACTACCCACCTGGGCATCAAGAGGGTTAGTGACAACTGCACAGAGCCAACACTTTGGTGACTCTCAAGATACACTCCTCTCATCCAAGTAACTGTCTTTTCTTTCTGCTTTACCCATATATGGATTGCTGGCATTCTGTCCACAAGCAAACTCTCCTTGTCACAAATGACAACCGACAACACTTAACTTGCTAAACTCATTCTTTGTAACTCATAGATTTTCCTGCAGTGAGCACTATATACTAACCCTGCCTTTTGGCAAAACGAGAGGAGCAACAGATAAAAGTAGCAAGAAGAAACTTTACATAAAAATACTAGGTAAAAGAAGTAGGTGAGCACTTAGGCAGGAGCATTAGTTAGAAGTAGTAGGTTGGAACATTAAGTACATACAGTAGATAGACATAGTCAGTAAGATCATTATGTAGGAGACTGAGAAAATAGCACTAGAGTTTCCCTTCTGCCTGTGGCATGCTAAGGTTATGGCACTAAAGGCTAAAAAAAGGCATTGGAAGTCACCAGTTGTGGAGACTTTTGCCGTGGCCATCCCCTCATGAGAGTTCCCAAAGAGAATGGGGCACTGTAGATACAGAGAGATAAGTGTGAAATGATAAAAAATACATGATAAGCTCGAGAAAGTAGAACACCACATCATTTTAAAAAAGTTTATGATCACTGGGCTCAAAGTCATACTGTGATACATCCAGTGTGGAGCCTGATGAGCTCATTTCAACTGATAACCTAGTTTCTCCTCTATGATACCTGATGTGCTAATCTTTCCAATGTGCAGCCTGATAGGCTCCTCTCCAGTGTGGAGCCTTATGTGCTCCTCTTCAGTGTGGAGCCTGACATGCTTATCTCTCCAATGTGGAGCCTGATGGTCTTCTCTCCAGTATGGAGCCTGAGGTGCTTGTCTCTCCAGTGCGGAGCCTGATGTACTTCGTGTCTTCACTGTGAAGCCTTATACCTTATCTCTCCAGTGTGGAGCCTAACATTCTTGTCTCTCCGGTGTGGAGCCTTACATGCTTCACTTCAGTGTGGTGCTCAATATGCCTATCTTTATGGTGTGAATACTGATATGTTTGTCTGGTGTGAAGCCTGACATGCCTGTCTCTCTGGTGTGGAGCCTGACATGTTTGTCTCTCTGGTGTGAAGCCTGACATGCCTGTCTCTCTGGTGTGGAGCCTGACATGTTTGTCTCTCTGGTATGAAGCCTGACCTGTCTGTCTCTCTAGTGTGGAGCCTAACATGTCTGTCTCTCTGGTGTGGAACCTGACATGTCTGTCTCTCTGGTGTGGAGCCTGACACACTCGTCTCTCTGGTGTGGATCCTGATATACTTGTTTCTCTGGTGTGGAGCTCGATATACCTATCTCTCTAGTGTAGACCTTGATACACTTGTCTCTCTGGTGTGGAGCCTGATATACTTGTTTCTCTGATGTGGAGCCTGATATACTTGTTTCTCTGGTGTGGAGCCTGATGTACCTATCTCTCTAGTGTGAAGCATGATATACTTGTCTCTCTGGTGTGGATCCTGATATACTTGTTTCTCTAGTGTGGAGCCTGATATACCTATCTCTCTAGTGTGAAGGCTGATACACTTGTCTCTCTGGTGTGGAGCCTGACACGCTTGTCTCACTAGTGTGGAGCCTAACACACTTGTCTCACTAGTGTAAAGTCTGACACGCTTGTCTCACTAATGTGGAGACTGACACACTTTCCTCACTAGTGTAGAGCCTGACACGCTTGTCTCACTAGTGTGGAGCCTGACACACTTGTCTCACTAGTGTGGAGCCTGACACGCTTGTCTCACTAGTGTGGAGCCTGACACTATTGTCTCACTAGTGTGGAGCCTGACACACTTGTCTCACTAGTGTGGAGCCTGACACACTTGTCTCACTAGTGTGGAG
>JAUUDZ010055565.1:0-10384 GCA_032361705.1 Panulirus versicolor | reverse complement strand
GCGACGGGAATGGCTGAGGGCAGCAAGTATGAATATGTACATGTGTATATATGTATTTGTCTGTGTATGTATATGTATGTATACATTGAAATGTATAGGTTTGTATGTGTGTGTGTGTGTGTGTGTGTGGGCGTGTATGTTTATACATGTGTATGCGGGTGGGTTAGGCCATTCTTTCGTCTGTTTCCTTACGCTATCTCACTAATGCGGGAGACAGCGACAAAGTATAATTGATAATAAATGATATATATAATCGTACATACTCACACTTGCTCGCTTTCAACCAAAGTGCCATAGCACCCACAGGAAACAACATTGCCACACCTTGCGTCACCAAGGTAAGTCCAGAAAACTGACAAAGACAGTGACACATCTGCTCACATCCACACACGAGCTGTCATGTGTAATGCCCCGAAACTACAGCTCCCTGTCCACATCTAGCCTCTCCACACTTTTCCATTGTTTACCCCAGAAATTTCACATGCCATAGTTCAGTCCATTGATGGCATGTTGGCCCCCTTATACCACATGCCTTTCACCTTCCAGCATATTCAGGCCCCAATCACTCAAAATCTTTTTCACTTGGTCTTCCATCTCCAGTTTGGTCATCTGATTCTCCTTGTTCCCACCACTTTTGACACATATATCCTCTGTCAACCTTTCCTCACTCATTCTTTCCATATATCCAAACCATTTCAACATTCCCCTTTTTTGCTCTCTCAACCAAACTCTTTTCATTTCCACACATCTCTCTTACCCTTTCATTACTTACTTGATCAGACCACCAAACACCACATATTGTCCTCAAATATATTATTTCCAACACATCCTCCATGCAACCATATCTATAGCCCATGCTTGCAACCATATGATGTTGTTAGAACTACTATTCATTCAAACATATCCATTTTTGCTCCGAGATAACATTCTCTCTTTCTGCACATTCTTCATTGCTTCCGGAAGCTTCACCGCCTCCCCCACCCTATGACTCACTTCTGCTTCAGTAGTTCCATTTGCTGCCAAGTTCACTCCCAGTTATCTAAAACACTTCACTTCCTCCAATTTTACTCCATTCAATCTTACATCCCACTTAACTTGTCCTTTAACCATGCTGAACCTCATAACCTTGCTTATATTCACATTTACTCTTGAGTTTCTCTTTTCATACTCTCTTCCAGACTTAGTCACCAACTTCTGCTGTTTCTCACTCCAATCAGCCACAAATGCTTTATCATGTGCAAACAACAATTGACTTACTTCCCAGGCCCTCTCATCCCCAACAGACTGCATACTCACCCCTATCTCCAAGACTCTTGCATTTACCCCTCCCATCCATAAACAGATTAAATGATTATGGTGACATCAGACACCCCTGCTGCAGACCAACCTTCTCTGAGAACCATTAACTCTTCTCTCTTTCTACTCATACATATCCTTTACACCCTTGATAATATATATATTTATATTTATTTTTTGCATTAACTTGATTGCCATTTCCTGCATTAGCAAGGTAGCGCCGGGAAACAGACGAAGAATGGCCCATCCACTCATATACACATGTATATACATAAACACCCATACACGCACATATACATACATATACATATCAACATATACACATATACATGCACATACACAGACATTTACATATACACACATGTACATATTCATACTTGTTTGCCTTCATCCATTCCTGGTTCTACCTGCCCCACAGGAAACAGGATGACTGTGCTGTTGATTGGTTGGGACGAATAGTGGCATAATGCATGTGCGATGCCATTTATAAAGGGAAGGAAGATAAAGGTGAGTGTTCAGAGCAGGGGTGTAAGTTTGTTGAGTATGCTTGGTAAGTTGTATGGGAGGATAATGATTGAGAGGGTGAAGGCATGCACAGAGCATCAGCCTGTGGAGGGGCAGTGTGGTGTCAGAAGTAGTACTGGTTACGTGGATCAGGAGTTTGCTTTGAATGATGTGTATGTGAAATATGTAGAGAAATAGGTTGATTTGTATGTGGGATTTATGGATCTGGAGAAAGCATATGGTAGGGTTGACAGAGATGCCTTGTAGAAGGTCTTTAGAATATATGGTGTAGAATGATAGCTTCTAGCAGTGAGTTTTTATCAAGGGTGTAAGCCATGTGTAAGAGTAGGAAGAGAGAAGAGTGAGTGGTTCCAAGTGAAGGTTGGTCTGCAGCAGGGGAGTGTGATTTCATCATGGTTGTTTAATTTGTTTATGGATGGGGTGGTGAGAAGGGTAAATGCAAGTCTTGAGTAGAGGGGGCATATGCATTCTGTACAGGATGAGAGGACCTGGGAAGTGAGTCAGTTGCTATTTTCTGATGATAAAGCACTGGTGGCAGATTCTGGTGAGAAACTGCAGAAGTTGATGATAAAGTTTGGAAGAATGCTTGAAAGGAGATAGTTCTATCTCGATGTGGTCTCCCCATTTTCCATGTTCCCTCCACTTCTGTCACATGTATCCTCTTTGTCAATCTTTCCTCACTCATTCTCTCCATATGTCCAAACCATTTCAACACACCCTCTTCACCCATCTCAACCACTTTCATTTTACTACATTTACTTCACTGTGCTGAAACATATATGTGTATTGTATATGATCCCACCATTGTGGTAAACTTCTCAGATCCAGACAGAAATACTTTGCAGCTTACTGCATTATTGGATCAGTCCATCAAACCATATGTTTAGTTTTTCCAGATCCAGGGAATAAGTTTATGCTGTTTAACCAAACTTGCTGCTAATTGTAAGTCATGATCTGAATTTAAGATCAGCTTTAGTATAAAATACAGTGTTAACTTTACCTTTTGTAACATGAGTACCTAAGGTACTTCATGAAGCTGATGGTTCTGGGTCACTAACATGACTTGTATATTCATTCTTCATGATAAATCTAGCAAACCTAGGGGTACCTGGGCAAGAGGGGGAGATGCATGGGTGGTGTAAGGGGACCTTAGAGGGGCATGTGATTACATTATCAAGTATGCTATATAGGCTTACAATTTAAAACAGTGTGTCTTCCAAAAGGCGTGTCACAGCCTGTTAAGCAAACAGTCCTTGTTGAAGCCACATCGCAGATTAAAGATTAAAGTTTTGAGTAATAATTAATTTTTCATTTTTCAAATGGGTTGAAAGCAACTGTTTATATAGTTGAAATATGCAGAAACTCACTTAACTACTCCACTCACAGCTTCCTTAACCCCTCCACTCACAGCTCACTTAACTCCTCCACTCACAGCTTAATTGTGTCTTAGATGATAAGTAAAAAAATCTTAGAAGCTTAACAATATCTTAGGTAATAAGTAACCTCATTAGACCACAAAATGAAATCAATGAAAAAGTTTATCATAGGGGTTGGGATAATAATCATAAGATTTAAACAATTCAGTGTAGGACTGCGATTACTGAAAAAGAAATCTTGAATGATGTGGAGGTGCCTGAATTTATCAGTAACTAAAGTAATCTTATTTTGAGTAACAAAACTTTAAACCTTAAGTGTTGTTTGAGTTTTTTCAGATGTTTTCTGTACTTTACCTAAGCTAACGGTGTATTAGGTATTATTTGATAATCAAGCAGGTATGAATCCAGATGGAACACCAGTCATCTTCAAAAATATATATCATGACATTGTTTTACTGCACTTTAGCAAAACTTTCTTTTACTTTATTCTCATCAAAAATACCTGTCTGTTTGTGTGAGTGACTATCTATTCCCAATTCCATATATACATACAATGGATTTAGGGCATACAACTTCAGCTCTTTCACATGTATCTTCATCTTGTATCTCGTGTGATAAAGTGAACAAAAACTTTTATGTTCTTATATGTTGCCTTAATTTCTCTCTTGCACTCTTAAATGATTCATGAAGATAGACTAACATCTCCATTCACACAGATTTCTTTGTTCACACCACCCTTATACACAAATTAAAAAAGTTAAGGAGTAATTTCCCATGACCATGGAATTCAGTGGTATCAAACTAGAGGTAATATAGAGGTGCACCCAACATTTTAACTTGGGCCCTTTGGGGATTTGGCCTATTGATTATAAGGAGATATAAAGTGACAATCAAACTTTCATTTTCTGATCAATAAATCCCATTTGTATCCACTGAAAAAATAGAGCTTGTGCCACTTTTGACAGTATTCAAAGTTGCATCTTCATGAACAAGTTTGTGTTTAACATCACTTAGGTTCACTTAGTTTGGATTATAATTAGTGAAACCTCTAGAATCAGATATAACCAGACAAAATGCAGCAACAGTCAGTGAAATTGCGACAGGGTGCTAAACTAGAATCATATGGGATTCTAATCATTATGCATAAGTCATTAAAACAAAAAATACATTGGTTTTGTGAAATTAGAATAGTTGATTACAAGCTCTTTTTGCTTTTCTTATTTGACTGGAATACACGTCAGAGAAACCAGTTTTCCCAAGGGACCACTCTAATGGAAATGAATTATTTAAAGTGATAGGTTATTAGATATTTACGAATAGAAATTAAGGTATTTGCTGTACAGATATAGAAGCTGAGTACTGCTGCACTACAGGTCTTACCAAAAATATCCAATGATTACCATTTAAAATAAGGCTTTCATGCATTAGATTTTCCTTTTAGAACAAATATTACTATTCAGTCATGGTGGAGACATCATATACAGTGTATCTGGCAACTTGGTACAGTCGTCAACATTAGCTGAAAGTATTTACTGCTTCATTTACCCTGTGCTAGGTAAGAAAGAATTTTCCCCCTCATGTTGTAGAAGGTTTCCAAGTGGGGCAGAAGCGGGGAATTGGAAACCCCCTCATTTTCATATATTTCAATTTCTGTAAAGTGGAACAGAAATAGCCAAGCAGAGAGTGCTTATTCTTCTTGAAAGCTTTGGCTGTGATGTCTGAATGTGAGTGGATTTAGACAAGAGGAGAAGGGAAGATAGGTAGAATGTTTGAGGAAAGGATGCTGAATGTTCTGGCTCTGAGTGAAATAAAGTTCAAGGATAAAGGGGAAGAATGGTTCGGAAATGTCTTAGGAGTAAAGTCAGGAGTCAGTATGAGGGCAAAAACTAAGGAAGAGGCTGCACAACTGCTGAAGCCGGAGTTGTGTGAAAGAGTGAAAGGAAGTGAGCTCTTGACTGATGTGGGTAAAAATAAAAGTGGATTGCAAGTGATGGGTGATTATTAGTACTTATGCACCTAGCCATGAGGAGGAAGATCATGAAAGGCTGATTGAGTGTGTCAGCAGTGTTAATGCAAAACACCAGGTATTAGTGATGGGTGATTTAAATATGAAGGTGAGTCATTTCAGCAGTTTAGGGTATAAGTGTGAGGCATATGGTATTCAGTAATGTGAATGAAAGTGGTTAACAGGTTGTGGAGTTGTGTTTGGAAAAAGGGCTGGTGATTGGGAATACCTGGTATAAAGAGAGGGACATACAAAAGTATACATATGTACATAAGAAAGAAGGTCATTGGGCATTATTGGATTACATACTAATTGATAGGTGTATGAAAAAGACTTTTTGATGTGAATTTGCTGAGAGGGGCTTCCTTTGGGATGTCTGATCATTACTTTGTGGAGGTGATGAAAATTTTTAGAAGTTTTTGGCAGAGATGAAATGGTATGGATAAGAAAAGGGTGGTGAAAGTAAGTGAGCTTGGAAAAGAGACTTGTGCAAAGAAATACCAGGAGAGATTAAGTGTATAATGGCAAAAGGTTTGAGTAAATGAAGTTAGGGATGGGTGAGGAATAGGAGGCATTTGGGGAGCAGCTGGCATATGTAAGAGATGTGTGTGGCATGCATTTGGTTGGAGGTGGGCAGGTTAGAAAGGGTAATGAGAGGTGGAATGACAAATTGATGTTGGTAGTGAAAGAGAAAAGAGAGGTATATGAGAAGCACTTACAGGAAAGGAGTGGATATGAATGGGAAATGTTTGAGAGCATCAGAAGGTCAAGAAGAAGGAGTAGGGGTTGAAAAAGAGGCCAAATGAGAGTTGGGGTGAGTGAGTATCAGTAAACATCGGGGAGAATTAGATTTTTCGAAGGAGCCTAATGGTGTACAAGAAACAAGAAAACAAATAGGAACATTGGAGAGGAGTTAAGAGGGTAAGTGGTAACAGGTAGTGATCAAGTGAGGAGGAAATGGAGTGATTATTTTGAAGGACTGTTGAATGTGTTTGATGATAGGGTGGCAGATGTAGGTTGTTTTGGGTAGGATGGTATATGAAGTGAGAGACTCATGAATTGTGGTTTGGTGAAAAGAGAATAGATGTGAAAGCCCTGTGGAAGATGACAAGTGACAAGGCAGCTGAAGTGGATGGTATTGCAGTTGAATCTCTTTAGAAAGGGGGTGACTGTGTTGTTGATAGATTAATTGAGATTTTTAGTATGGATCATGGTGAGGTGCCATAAGATTGGTGGAATGCATGTATAGTGCCATTGTATAAAGGCAAGGGGAGACAAAGGTAAGTGTCCAGCCTACAGTAGCATATGTTTGTTGAGTGTACTGAGTAAGTTGTATGGGAGTTTAGTGATTGAGAGAGCAAAAGAAGGTACGGAGCATCAAATTGGGAAGGAACACTGTAGTTTCAGAAGTGGTAGAGAATTATGGATCAGGTGTTTGCTTAAAAGAATGTGTGTAAGAAATACTTTGAGAATGAAAAGGATATGTATGTGGCATTTGTGGATCTGGAGAAAGCATATGATAAGGTTGACAGAAATGCCTTGAGGAAGGCCTTAAGAATATATGGTGTAGGATGAAATCTTCTAGCTGTGAGTGGTAGGGATGTGTGATATCACCATGGCTGTTTAACTTTGTTTAGGGATTGGGTGGTGTTGGAGGTAAGTGCAGGAATCTTGGAGAAAGGAGTGAGCATGCATTCTGTATGAGATGAGGGAGCCTGGGAAGTGAGTCACTTGTGTGATGATGACAGCACTTGTGGCAGATTCGAGTGAGAAACTGCTGAAGTTTGTGAATGAGTTTTGGAAGAAAGTGTGAAAGGAGAAAGGTGAGAGTAAATGTCAATAAAAGCAAGGTATTAGGTTTAGCATGGTACAGGGACAGGATGTGTTGAGAGGGATTGGTGTGATGAAAATGAAATGTTTAAGGACAGTATGTGGTGTGAGGTGGTTTAATCAGATAAGTAATAAAAGAGAAAGAGTAAGGTGTGGTAATAAAAAAAGTGTGCTTGAGAGAGCTAAAGTGAGTGTTGAAATGGTTTGGACATATGGGAGAGAATAAGTGAGGAGAGTGAAGAAAGAGGATATATGTATTAGAAGTGGAGGGGCAAGGAGAAGGGGTAGACCAAATAGAAGATGGAAGGATGGAGTGGAAAAGATTATGAATGATTGGGGCCAGAAATGCATGAAAGGTGTGCATAGGATAGAAGTAACTGGAACAGCATAGTTTATAGGGTCAATGTGCTGTCAGTGGACTGAACCAGGGTATATGCAGCAGTCAGGGGAAACCATGGAAAGGTCTGTGAGGCTTGGTTGTAGATCAGGATCTGTGGTTTCTGTGCATTCCTTATGACAGCTAGAAAATGGATACAAGTAAATGCAGCTTTCCTTCATCTGTTGCTGGTGCTGCCTTTGTAACGAGGAAATTGGTGATCAAATATGAAAAAAGTAACCCTTTGCTATTGAGTGTTCCTGTCTTTTGTAATGTTTTAGCTGTCTTCTCTAGGTGGCATATTTCATTTTACCAACAACTAACCATGGGTTCTAAAAAGTTGTCCAACAAAGAAGTGGCATCACAATCCTAATGAAGCACAAGTTGTTGAAAAACCCATCCCTGTCGGGTTATCAGTTGCCTTACTGGTCTTCCTGGTTTAACCAGGCTCAGCTTCTCAAGGAGGGATGATGTTAGAAGGAAGCCTCTTCAAGTGTCTGAATAGTAGACTATACCCTTCCAATATTTTGTGAAATCTTTTGCTTCCAAGCAAGAATACTGGCCTTTTCTTCTTGGGACAACTTTTTTGGACCTTTGTAGTTCCCTACAGAGGTAGAATATCATCCTGAACAGAAAGAATGAAAATATCCCAAAACACAAGTTCTATTAGAAAAAGTTGCCTCATTCCACTCTCAATAAGACAGGGTAACATAGGCAGCAAAAATATGTAGTTGACTCTGAAGACTATCATGTTGCCAGACATGCAATATCCTCACCAATTATTGTTATAGAATTTGTTCTACAAATTAAACCTGATGCATGAAAGCATTATTTTAAATGGTAATCATTAGAATTTTGGTAATCAATGGATAATTTTGTACTTTACTTACTGATATCACCATACCGGACACAGAAAAGGTTATACTACACTTTAACATGAAACTATGAGCCTGATGACTGAAAACTTGGAATAATGTAGCTTATCAATGAAATTAATTTGGAAACCATTTTCAATATAATTTTTTTTATCATTTTAGCATCTAGTACTCCTTATGCCTTTGTCTGTTAATGGGCAGTAGAAAGAATTTATTAAATGCCTTTAATTTTTACGTCACTGAAGCTCTAAGATAATGAAATGCAGTCATTGTGTTATTTTGCCATTTGTGAAACTGAACATGGTGAAAAGTCTTATTAGAATTTTGTTATTCTTTTAAAAAGAGAAAGGCCTCATAGATCACATACCACCATCCTCCTCACTGCCCCATCCCTCAACAGGTTCAGTTTTCATCCACAGTGTAGAATCTTTATAAGGATCTGATCTGGGTTATGATAATTTGGAACAAAGATCTGTTGAATTTACATTGCAAGCTGTCCTGTGATGTAAGGGAAATGGTTGTAGCATAATGTATATACTTGATTTTTATAAGAACATGTCAGTAGTATGAATTAAATGTTCACTGAATTAGCATGGAGCCAATCACAGTGTTCATAATACTACAAAGGTTTAATAAATTACTACAGTAAAACAATAGTTTGCTTTCTATTACCAAATTTCTTTTTTTGTGAACCTTTCATTTAGTTGAACATATAGGGTGAGGAAGTATTCTGTACCTACCAAACTTTGGCCAAGAAATAGCTAGACTTCAGTAATTACCTATTTGTACTGTTGGGGAAGGGGGTTTTACACTCTTAGGGCCCCATCTCTTGAATACTCTCTACTATTGTGCAACCTCTTACTTTTATTTAAGCTGTCTGTATTAACCATGTCCTCCATCAGTATGTCCCATTCTTCCACCACTCTTATTCTATAAAAGTATTTTTTTACATCCTTATTTACAATTTTTTTTTTTTTACTTAGTTTTGTTATGTCATCTGGTTGCAGTATCCCTACATCTCAAAGAACTGTCATAGCTTATCAGCTATGAGTTTCACAAATTTGTCCACATACTCGGCAACTCCTTTGTGGTTTGCAGACTGCTTTTCTCAGTGCACTTTATTCATGGAAATTCCATGATGCTCCTTGAATCTTTGAAGCCATCCTTCACTATGGTCACACTCATGTTGTAATTTAAGTTCTTTATGGAACAACTTATCCTGTTCCATTATCATGATACCTTACAAGTCCACTCCATCACTCCAATGCTGTTGAAACCATTCCATCATCACTTGATTGTGCTCAGTATTCATACCATCTTTCTTAGTTTTTCTAATCATCATTTGCTTCTTGGAATCGCTGTCTGCATAGATTAACAATATTTTCTCCCTTTGCTTCTTTATATCATAAACAATTGATGAACCAATACTGTAGATGTCACACAGCTTATGCACCGAAACACCATGGTCCACTTTTTTGAACAGTTCTACTTTATCTTGGATTGATATGGACTAGTGTTTACGTTTAACACCACAACTGACACTCATATGTCTTACAAGTCATAACTAGGGTTAAATTTAAACAAAATAAGCTAAGAATCTAACAGACTTGCAGTAGGTATCACCACCAACAAGGCAGTGTAAAAGAATGTAAATAAGTGCGCTCTGCACACAGTGCCATCTGTAGCCGCCCAGTAAACTAGTCAGGTGGCCGTGGTAATTTCAAATTCCCTCACGTGATTTTGTCCAGACTAAATGAAGTGCCGAACTATCAGTTGCTGGAAATTCGGTGTTGTACCTGTACATACATATACATGCTTAGACGTATACATATATAACCATGCACATATTCATACTTGCTGTCTTCATCCATTCAAGTTGCGGTCCCGCCACATGAATTAGCACACACACACACAGACACACTGCTGCCACTAGGAAAAGACATAAAAGGCCACATTCGTTCACACTCAGTCCCTAGCTGTCATGTGTAATTATACATAATCGCCGTCTCCCGCGTCAGTGAAGTAGCACAAGGAAACAGGTGAAAGAATGGCCAAGCGCTGTTGGCTGATTCGGGTGAGAAACTGCGGAAGTTGGTGACTG
>JAUUDZ010055554.1:0-10385 GCA_032361705.1 Panulirus versicolor | reverse complement strand
TTCTGAAGCCATTCACATATACGAAAAACTTACAGAAATTAAAGAAGACCATATGACTGACATAAACTTTTTTCTAATATTTCAAGAAGATTCTAATAAGAAATGGATATTCATAGTATCGATATGATTGTTGATATCTTGGCCTCCTACCGGACTGATGATCTGTGACACACTATAGATGTTCAAATGAAAATGGTGGCCTTCCCCCCATCCCCGCTAGTCACCCGTTCAACAATCAAACTCACTCCTCTTACACGTATAATATTCCATCACGTTGTAGTTGTAGCGGTAGGCCGTGGCTAGGGTCATTGCCGCCGAAGGAGGCCGCAACCCAAACAGGCCTAAGTTGGTGTGATCCAGTTTGGCGGCGGGGGGGGGGGGGGGAAATATTTTACCACCCGGTCAGGGGCGGGCAGTAGCTACGGCGGCGACGTTGGCGCTGATGGCGAACACGATGATCCTGGCGATGCGACTCCACTCCGGCAGGGAGGTTGGAATGTTGTTATACGACACTAACGGGGAGCGGGGCACTGGCACCCACTTCTGACCGCTATTTCCTGCGGTACACTCAGCTGTCCGTGACGGTAAATATATCACAGTATTGTAGGGGTAATAAGGCTTGGATTGCCGACGATGGGTATATCACGGTATTCCGATTGTTGTGTTGGGGTGGGACGCTGTACTTCACTGAGCGGTATGCGGGTAAAAACTTCATGTAGGGAGGAACATATGCAGCCACACTGGAGCCGTCAATTCCTCTTGTCTCTATCCTCAACACCACGTAGCCCCTGAGGTTAATACTACTCAAGTTTGCCTAACTGTGTCCTTTTTTATGAATACCTTTCCCTCTATCATTCCAGTTGCCAGTCGGTATTACTCGATCCAGCTGGGATAATTGGCTATGGCTGGTGGGTGTGGTGTGGACCAATGAGAGAGGAGCAGGATCCTTGGGGTCCCGCCCTCCTGCGTGCTTTGCCCCCGTCGTCGCGCATCATTGGTTCCTGATCCCTGACGTCATCTTACGTGACCACCTGGAGCGGGATTCAAGTGTTGCCTGTCAGCCCGCGATCCTTAAGTCGTGTTAACCACGGCCTGATGAGGCACCGTTCAAGTCAGTAGCACCGCACGAGCCCCACTCAACTGATGACTGATACGGCTGCCGCTCGTACTGACATTGCCACACGCTGTTGAATGTCGCACACACACACACACACACACACTGGGGAAATCACCCCAAGTGGTGACGTGAGTAATGTGTGGTCACGACCTGTCTGATAACGTAACATGGGTATTACTCAACGGGATTTCTCTCCTCTTTGCCACCATCCGTGCCAGCTACATGTCTGTTCCTACCAACCACATCTTGTCTTTGGTCTATCAAGCTCACACTCACCCTGAGCCACATACCTGCCATATCTCTTCACCATGAAGCCTTTACATCATCATATAGCCCTCACCACCGTTATAAACAAACTCCTTACGACGAATGTTTATCCAAACCATACTTTTATGACCATATGAACCTAAAGTCGCGGTAACAACACAGCCATCATCACCAAATGAAGCAGGCATATACGTGCACCGATCATGTCTCTACAACCACTTCGATATTGCAACTACCAAACTCCCACCAACCCAAATTACATGTTCATATAACCACAATTCTTATACGAGTAAGATGTCTATGTAACTACCAAGGCCATACAAACATACTACTCCTTTGATTATATTTCTAGTTCTACCATCCTGCTTATCATCACGTCCTTAAAAACACAGAACGAACACGCCTGAATGGACCACATAACAGTGAACACCATTCAGCCCTCTCGTTGAGAATGTCACTTTAACACAAACTAGAGAACATGAGGACACCTATACGGCCAGACATCCTAGGAGGCGTGTGCGAGAGCACAAAACAAGATACCGCCACAACCATACCACGCTTAACCACAAAGAACTAATGGACAAGGTCAGGAGGCGTGGAACAAACATGGTATCAGAATTATGAGCGCCGAGTTACAGTGAAAGGGTGAAGACTGTGATTTTGTCCACAATGGAAGAGAGGAGTATGGGGTGACATAATAGCAAATTACAAGATTTAAAACCAGTATTATTATGTCAACACTGAGCATTTATTCGAATGATGCAAAGACGAGACATTAAGAGGCCACCACATGACATCAAGTAAGAAACTTGCTAGAAAAGCTGCTAAGAAATACTTACACAACTTCCATGATTTGAGAGCAGTGAGTGAATGGAATAAACTGTAATGTAAATTAAGATTTCGGACAGGTTAAAAAAGTTTGAAAGTTTTGTGATAGTAGAGAAAGTTCAACATAGGGGGCTTGACGAGTGTAGAACTCTCTCTTCATTCTAGACACATAGGTAATTGCAAATAGTGGATAACATACTGGGATCCTTATAATACCACACAGTCCAGGGCGCCAATACCACCACACAAACAAGGAGGAATTCAATAGGGCTTTTATGATAGGTGATAGACTGAGGAAAGGAAGAGAGAGAGGGAAGCAAAGACTGCATTCATATGGCAAAGCAATACGACCTTAAAGAGGCTAGAGAGCAGAGCAGCATTGTTAATACCTTAAAAAAAAAAGACTGCCAGATGATGGGAACGTCAGATAGAAAACAATAAACATAAATGCAGATGGACCAATAGTCGTGGAAAAGTGCTGGAGTAAGAAAACTGATTTAGGGAGCAAACCTGATATTGTTGGAGTTGAGGAGACAAAACTTGCTTTAGATGATATTAGATCTGAGCTAACCAGAGGGGCACATGACAGCAAGGATGGAAAGAGAAGAAAAAGAAAGAGGAAGTTGGCACTCTTGATATGGGATAACCATAAGTATCATGATATATTGGAAGATCGTACATTTAGGCAATACATAACAGGATGGAAAACAGTAGCAGTGAATTGCATCCTAATGTTGATGATCTATAATCCTCTTAGGAATTCTGATGAACAAGGACAAATATGCAAGGATACGGTGAAAGAACAAATAGGATGGTGTATTCAGCAGTGAAACACGCACTCCTCAGATATGGCAAAGCTCTGGTTAAGGAGGAATTAAGTTTTGGACATACACTAAAAAGAAAGATATTTTCATAGAGACAGTTATGAAGACACGAATTCTTAGAATGTATGCAGGAGGATGTCCTGTATCAGCATAAGATTCTTCACACTAGAATCAGAACGGCTGACACACGATCATTGTTAGATCTCACCTTGACACATAATAACACGGAAGTTGAGACTATCAGTTGTCATATACCAGATGAAAAAGTGACCATGGAATGTATCAATCTCATTATGAGGTAAATGAGGACATACAAGGACCAAGGATGAAAGACTTCTTTTATAGGCTCCAGTCATGGACAAAAGTCCGTACCGGGGCCGGGCTTTAATTACAAAGGAATACAAAATACGGTTGAAATACAGGGAAGGTTATGAAAGGTAAAAAGAAGAGACAAGGGAAAAGTACTTACGAATTTTGGAGGAAGTTTAAAACCTGTCTTCTAAAATGTGCCAGGTCAAAGTTACTGGAAACATGAGGTGGGAGAGAGATATAATCCTGGAAACTACAAAGAAATACAGAAGTCAGATGGATATGTAGAGTGAGAAATGATGCTATGCATCATTGCTATGAGTTACTGTTTTAGGGTCCTGTTGAATTTAATGTAAAGGGTTGGGATCATGGATACCTTTAAATACAAATACAGAAAAACATATATGGTTCCACGAAAGATGTCAAAAGATGAAAGAGCTTTTGAATGTACTGCAGAGATGATAAACCTTGAAGCGCAACTGATCAGGGTACGGGATTCAGAAAAAAAGAAGATTTGCAAAGGAAGATATAAAGACAAGAGAGGGATTGCTTTACAAGCTCGAAGGCATCTTTACATTGGTCGGCATCATAGCCGCAATACCGGCGAGTTGGAATGAATTATAGGTCTTAGAAAACACTAGAATATCTAGAAAAGAAATAAACTGACTGCAAAAGGGCCGTGACCCACATAAGGTTCATGGACTAGATGAAGTTACCCCACATGTACCGAGGAAGTATGAAGATACAAGTGACAGGATGTTTAACACATTGTCTAAGATGCTGTTTGTTGACGGTAAAGATATAAAGAAGTGGAAGAGAACAAATGTCATACCTTTCTTTATGGAAGATGCCAGAGAAAATACGCTGAGCTACAAGCCAGTCTTTTTGACGATTGTTGTCTCTAATATACTGGGAAAAGTTAGAAAGCAAATGAATGACCACTTGCAAAGAAGGAACTACGTAGGAGAGATAAAAGCATGGCTTCAGGAGAAGGAAATCATGTAAAAAAAAAAAAAACTCTTAGACTTCGTGAGAAAGATCGTTGTAGAAAACGGAAAGGACGGTTGGAATATGAGTACATGGAGTACCAGAAAGAATTTGATACTATATCATCGGCAAAGAAGCAGGATTCTAGGTAGATATAAGGGAAGGCTCCTTCGCTGGGCAAATAAATCTGACAGTAGAGGGAAGGAAGAGCTGCGTGTCAGAAGGACCTCTTCAGACGGGATGGGGTCATTAATAGCATGCAGCAGGTCCGCTCGTAACACTACTGCTCCTCTTGACCTATGCAAATGACTAGTCAGAATAACTGGACTCATGTCTGAATATATTTGCGGATGATGCCAAGGTCATGAGGGAAGTAGAGAATGAAGAGGTCTGGATCTGCGTCAAAGGGGATGTAAATAAACTCCAAGATTAGTCTGATATATTGAAATTCAACCTTGGAAGGAATGAGGGTGGGACACAGTGAAAGCCCTCCATACAAATATTACCTAACAGGAAATAAGCTTTAGGAATCTCCTTGTGAAATCTGTGTGTGAGAGGGGAATTGGAAGTCAACACTGCATCATCCATGTTGCTTAAGTTCAACCTTAGGAAAACTAATAGATTCAAACTGTCTGGTAACAAGAATCAGAATCGCATTCAAGTACGCGGATAAGGAACTAATAAAACAAAGTGTTTATATTGAATATTAAGCCAAAAGTAGAATATTTCTCTCAAGGCTGGTCGCCGTGCTTAAAACAC
Organism: Panulirus versicolor; assembly: GCA_032361705.1. Taxonomy (NCBI): domain Eukaryota; kingdom Metazoa; phylum Arthropoda; class Malacostraca; order Decapoda; family Palinuridae; genus Panulirus; species Panulirus versicolor. Next base: position 5,294 of record JAUUDZ010055554.1, on the reverse strand, counting down.
ATAGAAAGCTACTACAGAAGACCCAGAGTAAGGCAAAAAGAATGGTAATAGAATTAAGAAATGCTGTCGTACAGTGAGGGATTAAAGGTAATAATGTGACTTTCCTGGAAGAGAGAAGATCAAGGTGTGACTTGAGTAAAAACCTGTATGTTTTCAAACGAGTCTGATGATGTTAGCAGTAAATAGTTCTTTGAAAAACGCAAAGACTGAACAACCAGAGGCAATGATATGAAAAAATAAAACAAAATATGAAAATTGTAAGAAAAGATATAAAGAAGTATTTTAGTGTATCAGCGTAGAAGGAAAATGGAATAAATTTTGTGATAGAGAAAATTCAATTGATGGCGCCTCTCTAGTGTGGATCCCCCGCTCCGTTCTGTAATCATACACCAGTACCTACAACTACACTCATCAGGAGACCCACACTTCACATATCTGGACGCCTACACTACCACGCACACCAGAACCATGACACTGTCAAACACACCACAACATCTACACCGTCCAACACACTATCATGGCTAAACTAGCACACACACTACGGCAGGGATATGTATCCAGACACACTCACCAACGTGCCTACACAACCATACACACTAATATGCCTGCACTAACACACACACACACACACTAACATGCACCAGTCTACCATACACTACAGCACACTAACGCTCTACCATAACGCAGACGACTCACACTACCATACACACACACACACACACCACCACCATACACGCCAGCACGTTTACAATATCACACAAACCAGCACATATTCTATAATGTATGGAATAACTTCCTCTGCCGAACACACGCAAACGCTATTACTACCGCATATTAGCATACCTACATTGTTGTAAACACCAGCACGCAAAGATATGGCACGTCCTTACTACCACATAGACTTACACGCTCACGCTACCCCTGCACGCTTAGACTACCACGTAAACGAGCACTCTCACACTATCACATTAATCAGCGATGATACACTACCACAGAAGGAGTCTATCCCTTATACCTAACTACAGATCCAGTTTTTTAGCAATAGCACAGAGGAATTTACTCCTTTTGCCTACCTCAAAATCTTGTTTCTCTCTCAGCTTCCTTCGCTTTTTTTGGCAGAGTGTATGTTGTAGTGTGAGCGTTCTGGACTATGTTTTAGTGTATCCGTGATGATGTATGTGTAGCTTATGTAATCACTAAGTTGTATTGTAAACTATTGTAAAATCCTGCACCATCGCTCTACCACCCGCACCAGCGCCCCTACACGAACGTATATATATCAGCACGCTCATTCTACGATACACACTCCCAGGATGTGTTTGATACTGTACCATATCTGAGTCTGTGAAGAAGCTGGATCCTCAGGCAGGAGTACCGAGAGGATTACCTTAGTGGGAGGGAACAAAGGACGCATTTCAGAGTAGCCTTCTCGAATGGGGTCGGGATCATCATTGGTGTGCCGCAGGGTTCGGTTCAAGGCCATTCCTTTACTTGATATATAAAACTGACATGCCAGAAGGCCAGGACACGTACCTCAGCATGTTAGCAGATTACGCCAAGATCTTTAGGGAAGTCGAGAACGATGAGGATTGCATCACTTAATAAGGGGACGTGTGTCATCTCCAAAGTTGGTCTGGTATATACGTTTACACTGCCTAATACATCTGCACATCTGCACGAACAGACACACTAAGACACCTGCATGACCACACACCAGCAAGCGCACACTCCCACTTACACTAGCACGCCCACTTACAACACTAGCAATCTACACTATAACACATACCTTAGGATATCTTCATTGCCACAGACACTAGTATGCCTACAGCACCACACACATCCCAGACACCAGCACGCCTCTACCATACATAGTAGCATGCTCATACGAATGTACAAATCAGCTCGCCTTCGTTATCACATGTACAATAGCTCATCCTCAGTCCCACACGCTCTCATTTCTCTGCACACCAACACGCCAAGACAGTCACAAACATCTGGAGGTCTTCGTTTCTACACGAACTAACATGCTCATATTTATTTATGAGCTCAACACTGTTGCCACACACACACACACACACACACACACACACACCATGCACACATAGGCAGACTCACATGTGCCATGGAATGACACATATAAGCATCTTCTCACTATCACTTAAACTAACACACCCACCACAGTATTTATCAACAGGTCAGAATTGTCACATATACAAGCACTACTACGCAAATGCTATGTACGAAAGCATGCCCACATTACCACAAATAGCAACACCCCTATATCCCAGCGCGACCACAGTCCAACGCATATCAATGCACCACTGTTCGATGCACCACTATTTGACACTACCCCATACAACATCATGTTACACGCTAGAGCATCGTTGCTACCATCACCACTTCCTCACTACTACAGACTAATATACCCACATTACAACGCACACACTGGCAAGTCTGTACAACCATACCCATAAGCACGTCGTCATATTACATACTTTCACGTCCATAACAGTACCACAGATCATACCCCATACTACCACATCCATACACACCTACACAACCTCATCATCGGTACTCATACAATACCACACACACACACACACACACACACACACACACTTGCATGCCCATACTATCGCACATCCTTACATATCGTCACAGGATGGAGCTTCAAGCCAGGAAAAGCCCACGAGGACTTCGGAGAGGGAATCTGACAACGATTTATCATCGTTCATGTTAAGGGTGAAGATTTTGCCAACCGCTGCGGTCGTCCCGTGTCTACCGCTGTGGGTACGGGGCTAAGTCGGGCTCCTGTGGTCAACCCATGTCTGAAACTTCTTTATAATTGTATAAAGTTCAAACATTCCTATGATAAGTATTTCTGTAATATACCCAATCAGAGAGTGGACTAAAGTATTTATCTAACACAATCTCGTCTCTTCCCTCTAATACACACATCACCCTCACATATTCAATTACCCTTTGATCAACGGCCGCAGAGCCTCCACGGCGACATTCCTGTCATATGAGTTGGGCTCTGGCCTGAGATACATATAACCGCGCGCTCTCGACCACTGACAACGTGCCGGGCACCCGCTACTGCTGTGGATGAGGTGGGATAGCGAGCGGGAGATGGGGAGAGGAGAGCTGAGGTTGGAATGGGGAGGGTAGGAAGAGAGGAATGGTGTTGGGGGGGAGGGGGAGAGAAAGGAGAGCGAACTTTATAAGGGAGAATGTGCACGTCAGGAGCAACTTGCTATCTCACTTAGGCATAAAATGTGAGAAAGGCTAAGTGAGTCTACTCTACACTGTTACTTGTACTTTAACTAGACACCAACGCTACTTGAAGCATTCTAGTTTGATGTTATGAAACTCTTACGCTTGACAATAAGGACAGTCAAGGTATCTTGAAAAGAAAATTTTTATGACATTTCTTCATGAGGGTAAAATGTTCCAGCCGAGTCTGGAATGGCCTTCTTCTTATTCAAGCCCTAAACACATCATGGCCAGGGCAGCATAGCAAGCAGGGGTTCAAAGGCGGTAAGGGTTGCAGGGCGGTGGAGGTAAGGATGTACCGTCGAAGAGTGCTCAGTAAGGCCCTTTTCTTAAGTCAAGTTCAAGGGTTGGTGAGCGTAACATGAGCTTGTGCGATAGAGCTTTCATGGTTCGGCCACTGTTGCAGACCTCCAAACGGAGGTGGGTTAGCCAAAGGTTCCGCTCCGCATATCTAAGTTCAGCCTAAGTAATGTGGAATTAATTCCTGTAATTATCCTGCCTACTGAGGACAGTCCCTGCAAGGCGATGCATCTCACCAGTAGGAAGAGGAGGAGAAGGGGCAGGAAGGTACGGTGTGGAGATGATGGTTATCTTACTCACATGTCTCAAAGTGAACCAAATACCTACCGTGCCACTGTTCGCAAAGCTCCTGGTGACCTTCTTCAATACAGTGGCGCTGCCACAGTAAAGTGATGATATACGTTTACTAAGAACAAGTTCATGACCACTCATAACAATGCTCTCCCATATTCGTCGGTTGCTTTGTCGCAAATTGTCAGATATATAATGTTTGGGCTGGGGGACTACACGTGAACTCAGGATAACTTGCTTCCTCTATTTTCCTTTGAAGAGTTGAGCTACGGAAGCACCCCTCGACAAAATCACTTCTATGCAATAAACCATATATTACGTAAAGGACTGACTCTGACACACACACACACACACATTTGTTTACTATCTATGGCAAATAGAAATTATAATTTGGCATATTCACCATCTAGCCCCATTCTACTAGAATTGTCACGCAGGTATCATGTGACAGAAAACTAAATGAAAAAAATGAAAAGAATATGGCAAAAGCGGATAGATTTGGCACCTCTTAATCCAATTCGTTAATGGCGAGGACGAACTGCATACTAAAAGTGCTCTTAATCAAGTCGGGTTCACTCGATGTCCTTTTACACTTAAGCACAACGTACTCCTTTTACGCGATGCTCCCTAAGCTTTCTTGCTCGCTATAGCTTTTAATTCTCCACGATAAAGAGGGAGGCAGAAGTGAAACATGGATTATGTGAGAAGGGATCATGATATGAAACAAAAACACTGAAGTGGTAATTTGTTGATTTTCTATAATGGCCATGTCTGTGTACAGATGAACAACTTCCAATGACGAAATAGTTACCCAGACAAAGGCTACAATTTGATAACTCCAAGTAACAGCAAATAGTTGAAAAATGATGAAACAGAATATAAGAAAACAATTCAATATTGGCTTATAGATTTTACTTTTCGACGAGGAACTGTGCTTTGGCATAAACGAATCAGGCTCATCTGGAAGCATATATGTAACTAATGATATTCATTCGTAATAAATCATCATCAGGAACCATGTGTGGTGGTAGCATTCAAAGATTTTCATGGCATATCTCACCATCTCCCTTGTGCTGTGTCGCTGCTTAACCACTGTTGTTAATCACCACATTTGGAGATTCCTACAGAAAACTTGAGTTCTTATCGCTATCATCGTCAAAGGTATCTATTTTCACTGAAGAATTGACGTTTGATCAGTCATTGTATGCAGTCTTTGCCACCTTGTAGAGTTAAGGGATTATCATTGTGTTCAGGGAGTGATGCAGTGAACGTGATCTGCATAATGTATTATCATTGAATTGACTCAAATGGAAATGCTTACCCATTTTCTTGCAACTGTATTTATTAACACACACACACACACACACACACACACACACACACACACACGCACACACACACACACACACACACACATTATAGAGGAG
>JAUUDZ010055543.1:0-10385 GCA_032361705.1 Panulirus versicolor | reverse complement strand
CCCCTCTTTTTTTGGAAGGTATTGTCAAGAACAGACAAATAATGGCTTCATTTTCATGCATTCAGTTTCTTGCTGTCATTTATTATGTACCAAAATCAGTCATCCATCCACCACCAAACCCTTGAGACTACTCCATGGTTTACCTTGGTTGGTGGATATGCCCTTTTTCTTGCTATTAAGAGCATATAACCCCTGATAAACCACATTTCCCCAGTTGTTACCTTCCAGTTCATGTCTCTTTTCTTCCTAAATGTTTACATCCCCATTAATCCTAAACCTCCTCTGCTCTATCCTTCCATTTCTTCTTTAGTCGTATGCTCCCCTGTGCTCATCCTGCTCCTGACACACAGATCTCTTTGTTGGTCTCCCTTCATTCCACTTTATATACCCTGACCATCTCTTCACTATCTAGTCAATGCTGTCAATCAGGCTACATTCATTCCCACACCGCTTGATCACAAGATCACTTTTCAAGTGATCAGCCTTTTACATACTTCATGTTGAAATGGGCATTTCATTTTAACACATCCACCCTTCAAGGCCAGAGATGCACCTATGCTGTACCTTTGATGTACTATTCTTCCACAAGTTCCTTTGATATGCCCAGGACTTAGATACCCTCCTCCACTATGTGACTGGCTTCAGTCTCTATTGTTCTGTATTTGCCTATTTGTACTGTACAGGGAGGGGGACTCTTTCTTCATACTTATACACTATTGTAGCAGTGTTACGCACTTTTTTATTAGGTTTTCATAAATTGAAGCTACCTAAATTACCCCCTTATTTAAAGAATTGTAAATGAATCTATCCAGTTTGCCCCACCAGGTGGATGCATGTAAATCTGGCAGCTACAACTGAATGCAGTTTACTGAATCATACATGGGATCAGGTGAACTAGAATGATGTAGTTGCTATACAAGGGATGACATGCTGTCAGTGGACTGAATCAAAGCATTTGAAATTGCCCTGGAAAACCACAGAAAGGTTGTGGATAGGTGGCTGTGGTTTATGTGCAATGTCTTTGTGCATTGCACGTGAGAGCTATAGAATGGATGTGAGTGAATGTGGCTTGCATTCATTTGTTCCTGCTGCTACCTTGCTAAATGGTAAAGAGCATCCAAATATGGAAGTGTGAAGTATCCTTCATCAATTTTTAGTCCTCGCTAATACGGGAAATGGCAAATATGTATGAAAGAAAAAGAAAGATTTTTGAAGTAAGGCAGTTAAAAGCATTTGGGTGCTATGTAGGATTTTTCCTTACATTTTTCTGAATATAACAGTAGATTATTATTAATTGATGCATTAGTGTAGACCCTCCTGAAGAGAATTGTGTTGAAAATGTATATGAAAACTACTATTTGCAGTCATATCTGTTTATGAGTTGAATGTTTTGAACAGAAAATCGTTGAGCACATTCTTGTGGTATTTAAGACTTCCATCTCTTTCAGCTATTACGTACAATCAGTATTTTTCTGAATATGTAGATAATTATATAAAATCATGCATTAGGTAAGAACCTACTATAAAGTATTATGTAAAAAAGATTTGGAAAATACATTTTTCCTATCATTATACCAGTGTAATTTGAATGTTTTGAACTGAAGGTAATTCCTATGAGATATTGCGGTTCCAACACTGCCACCCATTTTTCCATTAATTTTTTTTTGTGTACATAAATGCTTATGCTAGAGGTAGGGAAGAAATAATTCTACCTCTGTATTCCCTTACTTCTCATAGACAGTGAATGAGAGGGGTAGGAATGGGCCTGGAAACCTCCTCCTTTTTGTATCTCTGTTTCTAAAAGATGCAACACAAGAATAAGCCAATTGAGAAGTCCCCATTCTCCTTGAAGGCCCAGACTTGGTTGTTTGAATGTACATGGATGTAACCAAGATTAGAAGAATGGAGAGACAGGTGGTATGTTTGAGGAAAGGAGCCTGGATTTTCTGGCTCTGAGTTGAACAAAACTCAAGAATAAAGGGAAAGATTGCTTTGAGAATGTCATAGGGGTAAAGTCAGGGTTTGTATGAGAGTTAGAACTAAGGAAGGGGTGGCACATTTCAAAAGTGCAAGGTGAGGAGTTTACAGGGAGAGTGTATGATATTATGATTAAATTGGTTTTTGTGATTGGAGGACCACCTGTGACTTGGGGGAAATAAACTGGAAGAAAAATTATGGAAAATGCAAGGAATGGTGTATGCGAGGGAGGCATGTAAGGACAGGGATAAGTGGGGACTCTTTGCTGTGGCTACCCCATTGATGGAAATTCCTGGAGAGAGTGGGTGTCAGAGATATAGATAGATAAGTTTAGCACTGCTGCTGAAGCATGAGTTGTAGGAATGTGTGAAAGAGGGTAAAGTGAGGACTAGGCTGATGTGGGTAAAAATTATTGAGAGATGTGTTTATTATTATTGCTTATGCACCTGACCATGAGGAGAAAGATGGTAAGAGGCATGTGTTTTGCAAGCAGCTGAGTGATTTCCATTTAAGAGACTGAGTAGTGGCGATGGATGATGTAAGTGTGAGAGTGAGAGAAATGTGGCAGTTGAAAGTATAAGTGGGGGAATGATTACTCGGTAAGGTGAATGGAAAAGGTGAATAGCTTGTGCAGTGTATGCTGAAAAAGGACTGATGATTAGGAACCTTGGATTTTTAAGAGGAACATACAGAAGTATACTTAGGTGAGAAGGAAAGATTGGTCATTATTGGATTACACACTAGTTGAAAGGATTGCAAATGAGAAACTTCTGGAAGTGAATGTGCTGAAAGGGGCAGCTAGTGAGATGTTTGATCATTACCTATTGGAGGCAAGGGTGAAGATATATTTATAGTGGAAAGGATATGGGTGAGAGACTTTCATGAAGAAACACAGTGACAGATTGAGTGTAGAATGTCTTAAGGTGAGAGTAAACAAAAATAGGGGGAGAGGGTGAGGAATGGGATGTATTTAGGGAATCATTGTTGGCTTGTGTGAGAGAAGTGTGTGGCATGCAGGGGAAAATGGGTGGTGGGTTGGTGAGAAAGGGTAGTGAGTGGTGAGATGACGAAGTGAAGTTGCTTGTGAAAGAGAAGAGAGAATAGTATGGATGGTACTTACAGGGACGGAATGCAAAAAATTGGGAGATGGACAGTAGAAGGCAGCAGGAGGTTAGGAGGAATGTGCAGGGGTTGAAAAAGAGAGGAAATGAGAGTTCGGAAAGCTGAAGGGGTTGTGCTAAAATGGTTTGGACATCTGGAGAGAATGAGTGAGGAAAAGTTGACAGAGATGTTTATGTTTCAAAGTGGCAGGGACAGGGAGAAGGAGGAGACCAAATTAGAGATGGAAGGATGGAGTGTAAAAGTGTTTGAGTGCTCTGGGCCTGAACACGCAGAAGAGTGAAAGGTGTGCACACAGGAAAGATTGATTTGATACTGGGGGTGACATACTGTCAGTTGATTGAACAAAGGAATATGAAATAGCTGGGAAAGACTGCAGAAAGGTCTGTGGGGCCTTGTTTTTGGGTTTGGGGTTGTTGTTTTGTTGCACTATGTATGATAGGTTAAGAATGTATGTGAGCAAATGCAGCCTTTCTTTGTCAGTGTTCCTGGTGCTATCTCTTAAACACGGGAAGCAAGAATGAAAGAAAAAGTTTGAATATGATTATTAGTCTTTCCTGATTGTGGGTGCATATTATACTTGTTTAAGATTTCTTTTGATTTTACAGTGGTTAAGGAAAATTAAAGGTAATATTTGTTGTCTTATTAGGGGTTTTGGTCCCTAACCCTGTATATACATTGAAAACCTGCACTAAGAATCTTGCAGTTTCTTGGTCCCTATTGTTCAGATTTTGGTGAAGTGTGTATAGAGAGAAAGGATCAGAAACCACACTCCCAAGACAAACAAGAATTGCACTGTCCCACTTAAACTCTGATTAACACCCATCACTGCAACATTACAAACACCGTTTCTACTTTATCCCAAGACCCTTCATGCCCACAATGCAACTATTATAAAGAAGACACCAAACTACTCAGTTGCCCTGCACCACTGCACATACATTTACACGCATCGCACTTTATGACCTGTGATCCCGACCAGTGGACGTGGCCAGCTTCCTGAGTGCTGCAGGAGCCTCATAAGGATAGAAGGGATTCCTAGGGCAGGAAAGTAAAGTTAGGATCATGTGCATATAGGTTTTTAGCCCCCTCTCATCCAGGGTGCTACAGTTTACTTACACTTCGAAACTTTGTTTTTGTAATGCCCTGGTAAAAGTTTTGTTTTCTGTGTTTTACAGTGGCTTTCTGTATCATTTTGCAGCAATGTAGAAGGAGATGCTTCCACCTTTGAATTGGGTCAGGAAGTGGAATATACTTTATCATCAAGAACTGGTCCTGGAGGCAAAGTGTCTGCAGAAAATGTTCGTATGCTTAGTAAGGGGACTCTCCCAATGCCAAAGGTAAGCTTACTCGGTCATAATCTTTATTTTTACTAGCATGAGTGATGTAGCATTCAGAACAGATGACTAATCCTTGATATTGGATATAACATGAAGACAAAAATCAAAATCAGATACTCACTAAACCCTTTGCAGTTAGTACCCAGCATCTATAGAATTGAATGGCATAGATCCCATATCTTTGGGTTTTGCCAGAATTATGCCACCTACAGTAAAGTTTTTAATGAGGAAATTAGTCTTCAAATTAGAATTGGTCTGAGGAGGAGAGTAACTCACAAACTTGTTAAATTTTATATAGTTGTTTCTCAGCATCTAAAGTTATGCCACTTATTAAAAGATTTAATCTGAAATTCAACCTTCAGTTTGACATGGGCCATGATTTGTGAAGGAGGTGAATGCAAGAGTTTTAGAGTGAGGAGCAGGTTTGCAGCATACTTGGGGTGGGGACCCTGGGATGTGGATGAGTTGTTTACAGATGATGTGGCTCAGTTGCCAGACTTGAGGGTGTGCGGAAAGAGAAAGTTGAGAGTGAATGGAACAAAAATGAGATAATGAGATGCAGCAGGGAAGAGAGACAGGATGGTTTGAAATTAGGTCTGCATGGGGAAGACATGAAGTAGAGTGCTGTTAGTACTGTGGAGTGAGCTTGGCAGTGGATAGAGTCATGGAGGATGAAGTGAGTTACAGGATGAGGGAGAAGGCTGTCTGTATCTTGGTTGCTTTGAAATCTGTGTATGAAGAGGGTTCAGTGGATGTTAGAGGAATGATGAGTATGTTGAAAGGATATTATTTTTGACTGTGTTTATGATGTGTCTTGAGTCCTGAATGCTAAAGAAGAAAAGAGGGCAGAAATGTTAGAAATTAAATATCTGAGGACATAATGCATTTCTTGCCTGGTTAATCATGTGAGGAATGACAGTTGTAAGCAAGTGTGTTAATAAGCAGTGTTTCATTGAAAGAGCAGACCAGGCTTTACTGTTTGAATTTAAGGAGATACTGATGAAGAGCATGTACACATAAGAAGTGAGGGATACTATGAGGAGGGGAGAAGGAAAAAGGAGATGAACGGATGGGATAAATTTCCCCCACTCCTCTCCATATCTGTTTGCTGTTTTCCTGTAACGATTTACACTAATACCTGGGTTAGTGCTACCAAGAAGAGTGCTTTTTTATTATAGCACTCTTGCTTGCATCTTTGAGCTTTTGATTTTACAAGAAAGAATTATGAAAATGATTTCTTTGTATAAAGGCAAATTTGAAAGTTCAGATTACAAAATTATAAGTTTGTTAAGCATAGCTGGTAATGAGTATGGAAGAGTGGTAATTGAGAGAGTGGTGGCATATGCAGAGCTTCAGATAAGGGAGGATCAACATGACTTCAGAACCAGGTGTTTGCTTTGAATACTGTGTAAGAAATAGAAATAGAGGGATTTGTATGTAGCATTTATAGATCTGGAGAAAGTGTATGATAGAGTTGATAGAGATACTTTATAGAAGTTATGATTACATAGTGTGGGACAGAAGCTCCCAAAAGCAGTGAAGTTTTATGAACAAAGTAAGGTGTTTGTACAAGTACAAAGAGAGGAGGGTGAGTGGTTTTATGTGAAGTCTCTGGCAGGGTTGTGTGATGTCGATATGGCTATTTAATTTGTCCTTGGATGGGAAGGTGAGGGAATTGAATGCAAAGATCTTAGAGAGAGAAGCATGTATGCAGTTCCTTGGGTATAGAGGGGTCGTGAGAGATGTTAGATGCTGTTTACTGATGGCACGGCACTGGTATCAGATTTGAGAGAGAAATTGCAGAAGCTTGTTTTTAAGTTTGGAGAGTGTGGGGAAGGATTCTTAAAAGTAAACCCTAGATCCTGTTAGTATGAATGTATTTACACATACACAGGTGCACATTTCCCACCTTAGTTAGGTAGCAATAGGAACTTACCCTGTGAGGAAATATGCTTGCATTGGTACTCCGTTTGTTTCACATTCCTTAACATTAGAATACAAAAGATGTTTTCCAGACCTCCACGTCCATCCTTGTTTTTGCCTTATGTAACCCTATGGGAGATACATAGGTAATATTTTTTCTCTCCTCACACAGTGATTAATTATATAGATACTTGATGTAACAATTCATTTTGCAGACACAATTATCTGAAGATAGGAAATTCTTTGTATTCACCTTTCATTGAATTGGCTAATTATACCCTTTAGAATGAGAAAAAAATTCCTAACAATGATGTTAGTAAAAGATGAGATGGTTTTACTGTAGGATATCCCAAGTGTTAACATTCATATGAAGCTACTTATTTTTTTTTTTTTTATGTTATTTGTTGCAGGTTTTGGGTGAAATGTTTGATGGGACAGTTTTGCGCTCCATGCGATCCATTAACCCAGACCAGGAAGAGTATTCTGGTCTTGTGTGTGTTGGCGGTGAAGGTAAGGTTTTTTCTTCAGATTTATTTGATTAGGGATACAGTCTACTTTGTAGGTATGCTTGATGACTTTTTTTTTTTTTGTTTGAATTGCATAGGAGTTTAAACTCATGGATCCCCATCTCAACTTTTTTCTACCCAGACTTACAGTATTTTCATTCACATATCCTTCCCAGTTCATCCTCAATGCATAATAGATATGCAAGTTTGTGTGATTACTTGTTTCTGTTATCATGTTTACCATTCTTGTCATGATTTCCCACATCGCAGTTTATCCACCCTCAAGCTGTCTTATGTATGATACACTGATAACCTATGTCCTTATCTACATATAAACCCTGCAGACCTCTCTCAGGTTTCCTATGATGACTTCATATGCCTTTCTTAGCCCATTGACAGTATGTTGCCTCCTGCATACCACTTTGCTCCAGTTTGCTTTCTTTCTTGCAAACCTTGCATTCTCATGCATGTATAGGCCATGGATCACCAAAAGCATCTTTTCTCTTCATTCTTTTATCTCCAAATTGTTGTTCTTATTCTCTTGCATGTTCAGGCCCTGATCACTAAAAGCATCTTTTCTCTCCACCCCTCTATCCCCAGATTGGTCTTCCAGTTCTCTTTGTCCTCTCCACCTCCAACATGTATACTCTCATACTCATACTCAGCCTCTCCTCCCTTAGCTACTTCAAATGTCCAAACCATGTCAGTGCGCTGTATTTATTTACCACTATCTTACTCTTCATACTACCATACCTCTCTCTTATCCAATTATTTCTTAGTCCATTCTCTACACACCACATTTTTGTCCTTAAATGTGTGATTTGTAACACATTTCATCAATTCTTTTCCATACTTTTTTGCATGTGCCCCATGCCTTGCATCCATACAACACTGTCAGGACTACTATACAACCAAACATTCCCATCTTATCCCTCTGAGACAGTGACTTCTCTTTCCACTCGCTCTTCATTGCACCAGGACCCTCTCACCCACCTTATGGTTTACTTCTTATTCCATGGTTCCTGCTGCTGCTGTGTCAACTTCCAGAAAATGAAAATGTGCCAGATTTATCCAGAAACAACTGCTCACTTACCCACAGACTCAAGCAGTGATATCAAAATGTTTCTTGCAACAGGCCTTGACAACTAATCAAACTTTCTCATAAAAGATTTGGCATGATTGCAATCTAGCACATACAGACATCTTCAGCTACTTGTAGCTTCACTTAAAAATCCTTAACATCAAGTAAGTTGCCAACAAAGCATCATTCCTGAAACACTTTAAACCACCTTCTCTTACCACCCTATTTCACTCTTGTCATCAGTGCCTGAACTTCTTTTTTGTCATCAGTGCCTGAACTCTTAAAAATTTTTCCATAACAGAAGCAAGCAAAATATCCCATTCTTACCTACACATGTCTTTAGACTCAATCACTCCACAGTGACACTGTAGACAGATCCCACACTACATATTTTAGGTGACTTCAACCAACAAACTAAATGCTTTCAAAACATGAACTGCTACCAGATTTGGACAAAGCTTGGTCATCCACCATGTGGAAAGGAAATATAAAAAGAGCTACAAACCACACACAACAAATGCTCAAGGTTATCTCTAGCATTCTAGCAACCACAGACACTTAACACAATGTAACAAAGATCCTCCCAGTGCATCCCAGTTTCAGAATGTTTGGTACTAATTGTTTTCAGCAGTAGTATACTCTTTCCATTCAAACCACAACATCTATCTATCTCTTTTTATCTCTAATGCCTGCTCCCTTCAGGAACTCCCTCAAGGGGGTGGCCATGGCAAAAGAATTCCATAACTGGTAAACTTCATTGCTCCTTTTTAGCTGTTAGTGCTGCACCTTTAACATGCCACTATTACAGGGTAACTCTAGCGCAGTATTTTCGGAGGCTCCTACATAACGTTCCTATAGACTACTACTACCTAATGTTCCAACCAGTTACTTTTACCTAATGCTCCCACTGAATGTTTCTGCTTATTACTACATTCACTTAATGTTCCTACGTACTTTTTGTATCCATTCCTATTACTATGCCATGTAACTAATCACAAACCTTGAATAGAAAATGAAAGCTTCCCTATATTCAGTTTACAGCAACTTGTCCTCAAAGATTCCCTACCCATCAACAAATACAACACAAACAAAACATACACACATTGAAATGACCTGACAGGCATTAAATTTACAGATACCCTTCTCATTTCAATCTTAAGCATCACTGCACCAGGCATAATGTATTAGAAATGACACTCTCTGGACATACACTTTCTTAACTTTCTTATGGACATCACCCATCCCTACAACATTTCAGAAACCAGCTCAACATTTTGAAGATCTTTCATGCCCATAATGAAACTACCACAGTGAAAACACTGAACACTTTTAGTTAATTTGCCTTGCAAATGCCTCAGATAGATGCCCACAGTCTATGTGGATATGGCTGGCTTCTTAGGCATCATTTTTATGAATGAATGATTAGTAGTTCAGGTTTTACTAGGTTCTTGACTCTGTGTGAGGGTACAGTGTGAGTGAAAAGTCACATTCAGCAAGGTTGTATCAATATGTTTTGTCAAAAGGCAGTACGGTCTTGTTCAGTAACTTTTCACTGCAAACGAATCCCACATTCCATGCTTCAGATTGTAGTACAGCCATAAAGCTACACCTTTTCATTAAGAAAAGCTGCAGTTTTTATGCTTGGGTTAAAGCCAAGTGATCAGTTGTGCATGGAGTAAGTTAAATCAAGAATGTTGTTTTCTCTACCCTTAATTTGTTTCCATGTGTAGATTATCAATATCTCTCCTCTTTTCATTCTGTAAAGTACAATTTTTAATCTCTCATTTAGATGCTCCATTCCTTTGATTTTGCTTGTTTCTGAGTTTTTTCCAACCTTTTAATTTCTCCTTTTCTTGATGGTAACTACATAATACAGCTTCATGGGTACTGTTTTATCTGTTGTGAATGTTTTCATTATCATCATTACTTAATCAGATAAAGTTATTTTATCTGTATTTTCTTTATATTATAGCTTTTTATTTACGATCATTGCTCTCTTAACACTTTCATCAAGAATTTTCTTCCCTGTTGGACCTTAATGGATTGTAACTGTTGTAACTGTTATGTATGATACCATTCATATACTAGTTGTCTGATTTTTCTTGTCATTGAAATTAAGATTTTCCTTTGTTCATTTGTACTTCATGTTTTGGTATTTTTTCATTTCCCTTTGTCCTCTTCCGTGGTTATCATTTTTCCTAGTATGATGTCATCCATGAAGCATTTACTTACTTCTATATGTTTGTCTGTGTTGTTTTGTTTTTTATACTTAACAAGTGTTTCCCGCATCAGAGAGGTAGCACAGATAAAAAGATGAAGAATGGCCCAACCATCCACATATACACACACACATATATATATTCTTTCATCTGTTTCCTTGCGCTACCTCGCTAACGCGTGAGACAGCGACAAAACAAAATAATAAAAAATATATATATA
>JAUUDZ010055499.1:0-10385 GCA_032361705.1 Panulirus versicolor | reverse complement strand
AAATGCTACATATAAATCCATTTTTTTTCTAAGCACTTCTCACATACATTCTTCAAAGCACACACCTGATCCACACATCCTCTACCACTTCAAAAACCATACTGCTCCTTCCCAATCTGATCCTCTGTACCTGTCTTCACCCTCTCAATCACTACCCTCCCATATAATTTCCCAGGAATCCTCAACAAATTTATGCCTCTGTAGTTTGAACACTCATCTTTATCCCCTTGGCGTTTGTACAATGGCACTATGCATGCATTCTGCCAATCCTCAGGCACTTCACCATGGTCCATACATACACTGAATAGCCTTACCAACAAATCAACAACACAGTCACCCCCCTTTTAATAAATTCCACTGCAATACTATCGAAACCCACTGCCTTGCCAGATTTCTTGTTTATGCTCGACTTTTTGTAATTATTTATGTACTTATGATTTCGCATTATTCATTGTTATGTTTTCATAAACACAATAACCAAGTAAATTTGTTGCTACATACAAAATCATATTTTTTTCTAAGTGACCAACATGGAAATAGGCTTAAATTCCCTACTGAAGGCCATGTTGGGTAAGCAAAAAAGTGAAAAAAAAACAAAAACAGAATCTAGGCTCAGCAGTTGCTTGTAGAGGGGAAAAGAAAAGGGATATGAATTTCCCTGCTAAGCTGTCTGAGGGAAGGAAACTATAAAAGCCAATCCCTGAGCAGCTGGTCTCCACACAGAAACTGTGGGAAGCATCAGCTAAACATGTCATAAATGCAAACTTAAATATGTTAAGGTCACATGTAGACATCTCATGAGAACAATGGCCAAAGTAATACCTACTGAACTAGGAGAGAGCAGCAGCACTGTGGTGTGTGGAAAGGGAAGGTTGAAGAAGGTGATGCCAGGAGAATGAAAGAGATGGAAGGCTTTTTATTTGACTCTAGTTAATAAAGAGATAGAAAATGAGTTACCCCAGATTTGTAAGCAGTATTTCATACTTGGGAAAATAAAAGCCCAACAGATATGAAATAAGTGCTTACAAGAAAAAATACTTATGACAACACACCCTGCTTTTGGGATGTAAACTTTGTGATGCTGTTTATGTGGGGCTTCCAGGAAGGATGTGTGTGTGTGTGGTTATGCCCAACATGTTTATGTTATTATAAGGTTAATTTGTAGTGTTTTGAAATTTAAAAGACTGTAACTAATGAATCCAAGACAGAGATATAAGGAAAAATTGTATCCCAGCACCATTAAATCTAAAAGTTACTGCTTCCCCACTCTGAGATGTTGCACAGGTTTGAAATGAAAGGAAATATGATCATATAAGAAAGACAATGAATATCAAAAGGAAGAACTGAAGAAAAGTGAGGTGAAGTAATTAATTTGATATTATCAGAATGAAAGTGAACAGGATTTGAAGTGGAAGAGACATCACATATTGATAGAAAAAAAAGAGACGAAATGATACGATAGAACTCCAAGGAAGTTGCTCCACTGACTACTGCTGCAATGGAACAGCCAGGAAGGATGCTATGCATAAGAGAAGAGAGAGAAACAGAGAAACAAAAAGACTTATGCCACGTCCAAATGCTTTGGAGGTGTTGAGGGTTAAAAGAAAAGTTTCACCAATCACACTGGAAAGACCACTGGTAGATCTAGAACTGGTGATCTGAAAGAAGGGAATGTGATTCTAAGTAAGAGTTTATGAGAGTTTCATAGGCTTTGGAGACAGCAAGACTGTGATCAATAGGGTAATAAGCCCATCCCTAATTTCTTAGGGATTAGCTGCACCAAGACATGCTTCCAAGAAGAAGGAAAAGTCTGGGTTTTTAGATGGAGGCACAATAGTTGAGCACAGCTTGGTGTTAGCTCAGAGGAACACTCCCTTAGAACTCAAGGAGGTATACCATCTGAGCCATATGCCTTGTTCACTTGGAGCTAGGGGAATAATTGGAAGAAGCTTTACAAGGAGAATATAGGAGATATCATAGGTTCAGTAGGAGTAGGGTCAGATGCCGATTCATCCAAAGTTGAGATAGAATAAATAAATGAAAAAAAAATAGTGGATTCAATGAATGGAGAGTTAGCAATATATTGATTAGGTCATAAGAGAGGAGACAAGGTTGAATTATAGTTGTCAGAGATGTTTTTGGTTGAGGACAATATTTATCATCAGTATTTGCACTTTCTTTTCATGAAAATATGCTTGTCTTTGCAAAGAATAGCTTTGTTATGGTTTCAAGCAGAAATGAAAGTGGAAAGAACATTGTCCCTGATGCCACAGGCATCAGAGCAGGAGTGATTAAGCCACGATTGAGGTGAAAAGATTTAGAAGACAGGATGCAGGACTCCATCCTAGCAAAGATACCTTCTGCTGGGTGATCAGCACAGCACAAGGCATCCTTACAAGAAAAGCAGTACGTATTCCAGGGAAAGTCAGTAAAGGAGCAGCACAGGATAATTCTTGAGCACTCCCAACGTGCAAAAGTTGGCATTACTAAGGAAATATAAAATAATGGCGTAGTCAGAGGACACGAAGGGGGCAGAAATGGTGTATGTATAGTGTACCTACCTTCTTGTATCTATAATGAAATTTTGCCGTAGTGGCAGGGTTAATGCATTCCACTCACAATTTGACTAGTATATTGACAAATGATGTTCTTCTTGACCACCCGCCTCATCCCCTGACTTGTCATGCTTGATTGTATAATGCTATTTTTTCAGCACCTACTTTTTTGGCATATTGATCTATTCTACATTCATCAAGTATTGTCTTCATCCAGTCTAATCTCTTCTGGAATGTATTGCATTAGATAATTGTTCCAGTTTTCTTTCTGAGCATTCTTGTATCTTTCTCTGATGTATTCCTGGTATGTTTCCAGGAATTAGTCTAAACTTAATGATTGTATATCATCCTTGTCTAATTGTTTACAAGTTCAGAACATGCTTTATACCCCAACTTGTTGCCAAGCACATATTATTGTGTAGCTTTCTCTCCAACATTCAGGACTGTAAAGCTCTAGTTCTTTTAGTTGGTCATGTAATCTATATTCTTCATTCCATTTATCTTATTGCGAAATGTCTCCGTATCCCTTCTTTCTTGTTTGATTCAATCTATTTTTTCTGTCTTGTTTATTTCAGTTTGTTTTACTGGTGGCCATACAACACAAGTTTACTATTCATATATACAATAAACATTTTTATCAATATGTGTTTGTCTCTTGTAGTAAATGTTCTTAACATCATTCTACTCATTATTTGGCTTGAAAGCATCATCTTTTCAATATGTTTCTTGAATTCAAGTTTTCCACTGATAATTACTCCCAAAATCTCTGACATTTGCTTCTTTATTTACTTTTCCTGTAGGTCCTCTGTATGTAAGTACTGCAATAGCATGAGCTGTACTATCACTCATATATTCAAATTTCTCTTCAAATTCCATTAAGTTCTCATCAGCCCATCTGTACATATTATTCAGGTCTCTTTGAAGTTTTTCTTTATCTTCCACATTATTCTTTGTTCTACTTTCATGTCATTTGTGACACTTCTGACTGCATTTTTTCTTGCCTCCTTATCTATGTCCAAGATAGTGACTACAAATAAATTTTTGACCAGAACTGTTCCTGGCAGTACCCCAGACAGTGCATGTATTCCCTGCATGTCGTAGAAGGTGACTAAAAGGGATAGGAGCAGGGGACTGGAAACCCTCCCCTCCTGTTTCACTTTTCCAAATGAAGGAACATAGAAGAGGGCCAAGTGAGGATTTTTTCCTCCAAGGCTCACTCACCTGTTTCATGACACTATCTAGCTAACATGAGAAATGGCGAATATGTATGAAAAAAAGTTTCCATATACAACTACTCTGAATATTCTGTTGGCTAAAAGTTGTTTAATCCATTTCCTATTTTTCCTTAATAGTTATATTTGCCACTTTCTTTAGTAACATTCCATAGTTTGTCAAATGCTTTTGCAAAATCAAGAAAAACTTTATTTTTTCCCATCCATCAAACTTTTGCAAATATCATTATAATCGGTGAGTAGCTGTGATTACGTACTTTTACCTGAAATAAAAGCGTGCTGTCCTTCATCAATGACTCTGTGTGAAACAAGATGTTCCAGTAAATATTTTTTGAATTTCCTTCTCAGTTACTTTGTTTTTGTGCAAAGTTAGGCTAAGTGGTCTGTATTGTTGCAGCAGTAACCTGTATCTTCCTTTGTGTACTGGTATTATGTATGCCATTTTGTATAGGTTTGCTGTGCTTGTTTGGTCTGTGCTTTGTCTCTGCAGAATTGTAAGAGATTTGGCAGTTGTTTCTTTCATCTTCTTTAGAAGGATGGCTAGAATCCAATCTGGCCCTAGAGCTGAGTTTTCGTAACTTGATCAGTTGCTTCAGTTACATCCTTTTCTCATAACTCATCCATCCTCCTCCACAAAACCCTATCTATACTATAGCCCATGTCTTGCATTCATAAAATATCTTTGGAATTACTGTTCCTTCAAATATGCCCATTTCTACCCTTCCAGATAATATTCTCTCTTTCCACACTTTCTTCAGTGCTCCCAGAACCTTTGCTCCCTCATCCACCCTATGACTAACTTCTGCATCCATGATTTCATTCACTTTCATTTCCACCCCTTGCTATCTACAACACCTTACTTCCTCCAATTTTTCTCCATTAAAACTCACACCCAAACTAACCTTTCCCTCAACCCTGCTGAACCTAATAACCTTGCTTTTGTTCAGATCCACTCTCAGCTTTCCTCTTTCACACACTCTTGCAAACTTAGTCAACACTTTCTGTAGATTATTTTTGAATCAGCCACCAGTGCTATATCATCAGCAGACAACAGCTGACTAAATTCCCAGGCCCTCTCATACCCCACAGACTGCAAAGTCGCCTTTTTCTCTAAGACTCTCGGATTTACCTTCCTCACCACCCCATCCATAAATAAATTGAACAACCATGGTGACATCATCCACCCCTGCCTGAGACTAATCTTCACTTGGAACCATTCACTCTCCTCCCTTCTGACTTATACACAGGCCTTACACCCTTGATAAAAACTTTTCAATACTTCTAGCAGGATTATTCTGATACTGCATATATTTAAGACCTTCCACAGTGCATCTCAATCAACCCTATCATGTGCAGTCTCCAAAAATGCCACGTACAAATCTATCCATTTTTCTAAATATTTGTCACATATTCTTTAAAGCAAACACCTGATCCACACATACTCTACCACTTCTGAAACCACACAGTTCCTCCCAATTCTGATGCTTTGTACATGCCTTTACCCTCTTAATCATTACCCTCCCATATGACACACCAAGTATACCCAACATACTGATAATCCTTTAGTTTGAGCACTCACTTCTATCTCCCTTCCCTTTATACAATGGCACTATACATGCATCCCATCAATCCTCAGGCACCTCACCATGATCCATAAACACACTGAATATCCTTACAACCAGTTGACAAAACAGTCACCCCTTTCTTAATAGATTCTGCTGCAATACCATCTACTCCAGCTGCCTTGCTGCATTTCATCTTATGCAAGGCTTTCAGCACCAAACCACTCTTCATGACTCTCACTCTGCATATCAGCCCAACCAAAACACCCTACATCTGCCACTCTGTCATCAAACGCATTTAACAATCCTTCGAAATACTCACTCCATCTCCTCCTCACTTCATCATTACCTCTCGTCATTTCCCCTTCATCAATGTTCCCATTTGTTCTTGTCTTTTGCACAATATTTACCTCCTTCCAAAACATCGTTTTACTCTTCCTAAAATTTACTGGTACTAACTCACCTCTTTTTCAATCCCTGCACCTTCTTCTTGACCTCCTGCCACTTTCCTTCACACATCTCCCAATCACTTGCACTCCTCCTTTAAGTACCACCCAAATACCCCTCTTTTCTCTTTCAATAGCAACTTTACTTCTTCATCCCACCACTCACTACCTTTTCTGATCTGCCCTACTCCAACCTTTTGCCTGCCACATTCATCTCTTGCACATACCATCACTGCTTCCCTCACCCATTCCTCACCCACTTCCCTTGCTTCTTTTACTCTCACCTTTTGCCACTGTACATGCAATCTCTCCTGGTATTTCTTCATACAAGTCTTTTTTCCAAGTTCACTTACTCTCACCACTCTCTTCTCCCTGACATTTCTTTAATCTTTTATGAAATCCTCTACAAATCTTTTTCCTTGCTTTTGCAAAATAGTGATCAGACATCCCACCAGCTGCTCCTCTGGGCTCCTTTACATCCAAAAGTCTTTCTTTTACACACATATCAATTAATGTGTAATCTAATAATACCCAATGACCATCTCTCCAACTCACATACCTATAATTGTGTATATCCCTCTTTTTAAACCAGTTATTCCCAATCATTAGTTCTTTTTCAGCATAAAACTCCACCAGCTCCTCATCATTTCCATTAATAACACTGAATATCCATGCACCCAAATTATTCTCTAAACCAACACATTTCTTATCTTTGCATTTAGATCACCCATCGCAAACACTTGGTCTCTTACATCAAAACTTCTTACACTCTCACTCAGTTGCTCTCAAAACACTTGTCTCTCATGATCTTTCTTCTCATGGCCAGGTGCATATGTACTAATTATCACCCATCTTTCACCATCTACTTTCAGTTTTACCCACATCTATCCAGAATTTACTTCCTTACATTGTATCACACACTTCCACAACTCCTGCTTCAGAAGTAGTGCAATTCCATCCTTAGTTCTTGTCCTTTTTTCAATCTCTGGCTTTACTCAAATGACATTTCTAAACCATTCTTCCCCTATATCTCTGAATTTTGTTTCACTCAAAGCCAGAACATCCAGGTTTCTTTCCTTAAACATAATACCTATCTCACCTCTTTTCTCATCTTGGTGACATTCAAACACATTTAGATTGGTGACATCAAAACACATTTTGATGCCCTAGCCTGAGCCTTTGAGGAAGATGAGCAGTCCCTATCCTGATCTAGGTACCCATTTATCAACCAACCCCTTGGGATGGATGAACAGCTGGGTTGACTGTGAACCAACTGCTGCAACCAGGATTCAAGATAAAGTATCCTTGATCTTTCAGTGATAAATCTCTTAATTGGATAAAGATGTAATTTTATAGAGTTAAGCCTAAACTTCCTCTGATACCAAGAATCTTTTAGTTTTGCCATGTAAAGATAATTTTACTTATGCTCTCCTTCTACTCAGAGACTTTAATGTGAATGTAGCCTTCAGGAATACAATACCATCAAGAACATATTAATCATCATGACCTGTGGGAAGTCAGTGTCAGGACAAAATGGGGCTCAAATCAATTGCAATACTTCTACCATGGTACCAGACACAGGAACTCATATATCATATATATTATATCCCTTTTTAATTCACTATACTTGTAACCTATACCTCATCAAATAATCTTGTAATTCATGTTCCCAGTAACTTAACCTTTTATTCTATTATTTGGAGGAGAATTTTACCATTACATTTCTGCTGTGGTTCTTATCCAACCTATACCATTTCATCAACATTCACGTATTCATGTGCTTTATGTACCTATACACATCCAAGTAATGTTTGAGATAAACTTATGTCTATCATTACACCAGTCACAACCAACACCACCACCATTACACCACCCTTGCCATTACACCTACAACACCACTACCATTATGCCACCACCACTCTTATCACCACTACCATTATGCCACCACCACTCTTATCACCACTTTTACAATATCACAATTACTCCACCGCCAGAAAGTTGAGGGCAAAGGAGGGTGTGAAGTGATTATGTTCGACAGTTTAACTGACAAGAATCCACAGTGAATGATGTTTAATGGACCTCACCTAAACTAAATAATGTAGATAAAGTTTCTGTGTTGCTGTGGCTGTTTCCTCAGTAATTGTGTTTCCAATGTAGGTGGTGAATGTTGGGTCAATCAAGTTAAGTGCTACAGCTTTAACACTTCGTCTTTTTGGTGTGAATTTTTTAACACTGTCATTCAAAAGCGAACTTTCAGTCTTTCAGGTGTGAACTTTTGAACACTCATTTTAAGGCAAACTTTCAAAGTCATTTATTTGAATGCAAAATTTATGATCAGTCTTACAACTCCCCTCTTTTGCTGGAGTAGCAGACATAGTTTAATTGAATGTTATTTTTTCTTTACTATGTTTTATGTTCATTTCTTTTAGAATCAATTTTGTGACTACTTCAAGGAAAATTACATACCTATCATCACTTTCATCCATTCCTTTTCAAATTTATAGACAACTGTACTACTTCTTTACATTAAGTGGTACCTATGAAAAACATCTGTCTGATTATACTTTATGATTCTCATGGCCTTTATTTTCCATTTCTCTTCTACTTTTCAGCACTGTAAATGTTCTACTTTATTACTTATTAGTTATAAATATATTTTCTTATTTTATCATAATTTGTCGCTATCTCCCATGTTAACAAGGTAGTGCAAGGAAACAGACGAAGGAATGGCCCAACCCACCCACATACAAATGTATATACATACACGTCCACACACACACACCCACATATACATACCTATACATTTCAACGTATACATATATACACATGTACATAATTCATACTTGCTGCCTTTATTCATTCCTGTCGCCAAACCGCCACACATGAAATGACAATCCCCTCCCCCCGCACACATGCGAGGTAGCACTAGGAAAAGACAACAAAGGCCATATTTGTTCACACTCAGTCTCTAGCTGTCATGTATAATGCACCAAAACCACAGCTCCCTTTCCACATCCAGGCCCCACAAAACTTTCCATGGTTTACCCCAGACGCTTCACATGCCCTTTGGAAAATTCATCTAATTAAAGCTTTTTAAGAAGTCAATCACCTCATTTTGTTCCTTCATCTAAACTTTGGGTCTTTCTTTACTTAACAGCCATCTCATTCAGATACAAGTTCTTTCAAGTTTGGCATTAATATTATTGATGAAATTTAGCTGTCCCACAGTGGAATAACTTTTTTCTTCATAATGAACAACATGGCCTGAGCAAAACATGCCCCAATCATGAACAATTCAGGTGGAAAAGAGTAGAAAGGAAAGAAAGAAATTAATCATGGTTCTCAATTGATGTTGGCCACTGTTTCCTGAGACATCATAAGTTCATATTGGCCACTGTTTGCAGGTTAAGCAACAAAGAGAACAAACTTGTAAAATTTCTACCTTGTACAATTCTTCTCTCTTTTTTCTCATTCGTTCAATTTTCTGCTCCTCTTCCTCTTCATCTTCATCAAAATCAATGTCTTCTCCTCCAGATTCAGATGAGGATTCTTTAGCTTTACCAAATATCATTTCTTTCTGTCTTTCCCGCTCTCGGTCAATTTCTCGACTACGGCCATAGTCAATTTCTTGTCTGAAAATTATTAACTTTCAATTACTCCTATTTACAGATATTCATGTCTAGTCTACTGTATGCATATAAAGTTAAATATGAAAAATGAATCATAACTAACATCAATTTCTCAAATATGAAAAGTGGTAAATAAAGAAATTCACATTCTGACTGTATTTAACTATCATCTTTGCTTCTACTTACAAGGAGTGGATACATTATATACAATAACTTAGCCAGCTTACACATATCCTAAGCTATGTTAAATATTTATATAAATGAATGAATGAATAAATAGAAAAAAATTTGCTGGATTTAGGCAGCCATTTGGCTGAAAATATGCAGTTGAGGTATTACAGATGTTACAGAACTGGTAAGTCATGACAGAATTACTAGTTAACAAATCATACAAGTTTAGAGTTCTCAAATGAACAAAGTCCTCCAAACTATTACTGCATTTTGCAATCACAAACACTGCACACTATGATGTGCTGTTGTATCTTGGTCAGTAAAGGTAAAGAGGTAAAGCATCAATATGCACTTTCCTGCTCTAGAGTTCACTTTACACCACCATGAACTAGGTTCATGATGATAAAACAGGGGAGGAATTCCTAGTCCATGTTCCTACCCCTCTCTGTCACCTATATGATATAAGAGATACATGAGTAATATTCTTTCCTCCCCTACTCCATGGGATAATCAGTTTCTTTAATAATTAAAAAACAAAGTTACTCAATGAGAGTAAATTCATACACATACTGTGAAAGCAGTAACTTACCTTCTTTCTCTATCTCTGTCTCTGTCCCTTTCTCTATCTCTATCTCTGAAGCTTTCTTCCCTACGCCTTTCTCTCTCCTTATCTCTACTGTCTTCTCGTTCCCTTATTCGTTCTTCACGTAACCTTTCCCTTTCTTTTCGCTCCTCCATCCTTTTCTCCCATTCTCTTTTCCGACGCTCTTCCCTTTCTTTCCATTCACGT
>JAUUDZ010055498.1:0-20935 GCA_032361705.1 Panulirus versicolor | reverse complement strand
CAAGGAATAGAGTGAATTGGAACGATGTGGTATACTGGGGTCGACGTGCTGTCAATGGATTGAACCAGGGCATGTGAGGCGTCTGGGGTAAACCAAGGAAAGTTCTGTGGGGCCTGGATGTGGAAAGGGAGCTGTGGTTTCAGTGCATTAGTCATGACAGCTAGAGACTAGAGTGTGAACGAATGTGGCCTTTGTTGTCTTTTCCTAGCACTACCTTGCACACATGCGGGGGGAGGGGGTTGTTATTTCATGTGTGGCGGGGTGGCGATGGGAATGAATAAAGTCAGACAGTATGAATTATGTGTATGTCTGTGTGTGTATATATAGGTATACATTGAGATGTATAGATACGTATATTTGCGTGTGTGGATGTGTATGTATATACATGTGTATGTGGGTGGGTTGGGGCATTCTTTCATCTGTTTCCTTGCACTACCTCGCTAACGTGGGAGACAGCGACAAAGCAAAATAAAGAAAATGTAAAATATAAATATATGTATATATATGGAACCACAGAATAGTCAACAGTAGTTTTAACCTATGTGAAATGAAGTTTGAAGGTTGTGTCTTGTGTTTACTGTATAGAGAAAAAAATGTGAAAATGATATTTAATGTCAACTTCAGACGTAACTGAAGGATGAAACATTGTTTGAAACTAAGTTATATCCAGGTCAGATGAGGAAGATTTTAACATGATGAGTTTTTGTAAACTTTTTATGTTATTTGAGGTTTGTATTTCAGGTTACAAAGACTCGCCCTAATGACCGAGATGCCAAATTGAAGTTCAATGAATGTCAGAAAGTGGTTAAGATGCTTATGTTCCAGAAGGCAATAGCTGTTGATGATGATAACAAGTCAGTTGCCCAATCTATAGATTTGGAATCAATGGGTAAGTATAGTGCAGACATATTGGCTCTCTAAGTGTTTAAGATGAAATTAGTGTCTTTTTACTTGAAAAACTGCAGAGTTGATAGATGACAGCATAGATACCATAAGATGGAGGTTCAGTCTACCTAGTAGGGTAAAGGATTCCTTTTTATGTGTATATGTAGAATACTTAATGATTCTTAGTAAATCCAGTCAAAAGCTTTATTCACTTGGATTTCTTTCTTTTGTTTGTTTATTGATACAACATTTTAGTTATTGATAAGAACACTTTCTGGATTATTTTGCATCATAGCACTCAAGAAGAAACCAAAGGTAGGGTTGATATTCAATGCAAACATGGAATCAGAAATCACGAAATGGCTAGATGTTGGGTCTGCTCCCTCCCCAAATTTAGCATACATTGGCTAGAATTATGAATGCAGAGAAAAATGAAAATGCAGTCACTTAGCCATGCTTACTAAACACTAGAAATACAACAAAAGTGAGATGTCCTTTGATTGAGAAATTGAAAAAGACGTTGGTAATATGGATAGATCAGAATTAAACAGATGCCTTTAAGCTTAAGTTGTATAAACAAATGCCTCCTATATAAATTTTCTTTTCATAATTAGTGAGTACTTTCTTTCTGTGGTGGTAATAAAAGTTGGACTTTGGAGGCACTGGAAATAAACCTCTCTTTTCTGCATGTACTCTTAGTTTCACTGTGCACAGATTCACTATACATGTATATTTCCAGGGATGCACCTTTTGTGTTCACATATCCTCAAATTAAAATAATTTTGATTTTGATAAAACTGTTTCCTAACAAGGTTTGTATACTACATAAAACCAAGCATTGGAATAAAAAGTAATATCCCTGGAGTTTAAGAAATGCTGTTGAATATCTGTAGTGCCAGACCTCATGATACTCTAAAACTGCAAGTACTGTAATTCACAAATGCACCTGTCTTATTATGCAAGAAAGAGGAAGAGAGAGGAGGCATAGATAATGTGATTATTAAATTGATTAATATTATTCCATAAATCAGTAAATCAATTGTGTATGTCTACCCGTTATTTTAAGAGATGGCATCACCACTTTGTAAATATTACTTTAAAGGGAATGAAAATTGAGTAGACTGTGATGAGTGAAGATCTGATTTTTTGGATGTGCTGAACAGACAACTCATTCTCTTAGAAAAACTGAAGATAGTGCATGCAAACCCACCAGGGTGGGCTTTGCTACAGAATTAGCATCTTTCTTTAAAAACTAGAAATGCTGACTGGATTTCGCCACCAATCAAGACAGTATAACATTGTGTAAGATTGATAATAAGAGGACAAACGACAAGAATACAGTTTCTGAAAGAAAATGCTATGAACAAATAAAAGAAATACAACTGATACAAGGTAGAATAGAAGACAGACACAAAACAGCAAAGTGGGGATCAGGGAAATAGTTTAGACACAGGGAGCAGACTGAAAAGCAAGGAATGAAGTGAAGGAAGAATCATTGAAGAAAAAGGGGAGATCATGTAGTGAAGGAAGAATCATTGAAGAGAAAGGGTAAATCATCTCAAGTCCAACTGTGCATTTGGAATATGCCACTTTTGTAGGCCAGGAAGAACAAATGAGGTGTGATATGGCTACTCGCACCTAATTGAATGTTATGTCTAAATCATGAAAGGTAAATGTTTTTAGGACAAGTGAAGGTTTCACTACCTAGAAATGTGTAAGTTAAAAGAAATATGTTTCTTTAAGGTATTTCATTGGGCTCACCTTATGACAAGGACAGTGCAGTACAGACCTATTGATAAATATCGTGAATTCAGCAGGATAACCAACTGAAACAATACTAGGTAGACTGGAAATGTGTTCGCACAAACACAGGAATAAATCAAGAAAGGGGTAAACAGTTAGAGAAAAAAAATTTATACTTACGTTGCTTTATTGAAAGATGTAGATCTTGCAACACATTATTACATTGTGAGAGCTCATTGATTGTAGCAAAATGAATGAAACACAATACTATAAAGTCACTTAGAAAATTCTAATTTTGCAGCCAGAAATTTAATGCCTTTCATTTTTGCCAATGTACAGAGATATAAACCATGGATTATTGACAAAATCCCTCTTAAGTGAATCACTGTCTATGGCAAATGATGTATTTGTAACCTTCATGAAAACTCACAGAAGAGTAGATGGAGAGGGTTGCAGATTCCATCTTACATTTTATGGCTTTATGATTGAATTACTGTACCTATGGAGTTAAGTTTTATGTTAAAGACTTGCTTTTAATGACCAAACTGTTAATTATTTTATTGTTGTGGTGGAAATACTGGTTAGATGATTATAAACTTTAGCTCAGTTAGAGCACTCATCTGTAAGTTACTGCGTGAGAACCTAAGGAGTTTGCTGAATGTTTGAGTTACAGGTGTTCTAGCGTCATTGTTTTTTCTTTACAGCTATAGAAGATGATTACATAGGACCACGGCTTGAGGATGGGAAGGTAACAGAACAGTTTATGAAGGAATTGATGGAACACTACAAGGCACAGAAGAAACTTCATCGTCGGTATGCTTATAAGGTAATTTAAGAGATAGGCGTAAATGAGTCCGTAGGACGTAAATCAGAGTTGGATAAATATAGAAATCACTAGGTAGTGAAGTTATGTTAGAAAATTTGAATGTTTCAATGCATGCTTTTTAATTATTTTTCCCTAGGGTTGGAGTACCTGTAAGCCTTAGAGTGAATCTCTTTTTTGTATGGGTTTATAAGCTTAAATTGCACAGTATCATCTGGCTTGCTTCCTTAGGTTTTCACAGTCATGGATAAGTTGATCAAACTCATGATAAGTTGCAGGAGTTGGGAATGGAAATGCTGCCATCTGGCACAAAAATTTTAAAAGAAAGAGAGAATTTATGCTCACAGTTATAATTAGCTAACAGCCAGTTACTGGTCAACTTGCGAAATTTGATAGGTTTAATGCATTACTAATGTTTTTAACCTTAACCAATTTGGCATCTAGGTTAGACATGAAACATTTTGTTGTGGATTTAGTTGTTTAAGCCCAGAAGTCTCTGAAGAACTTAAAATGTATTTTTTTCTCCAGATATTGTTAGATGTGAGAGAACAAATGACGAAGCAGCCCACCTTGGTAGATGTTACAATTCCTGATGACTCCAAGTTCACAGTATGTGGAGATATTCATGGACAATACTATGATCTTATGAACATTTTTGAGCTTAATGGACTACCATCACCTACAAACCCCTACCTCTTCAATGGTGATTTCGTTGATAGAGGATCCTTTTCTGTGGAATGTATTTTTGTTTTATTTGGATTCAAGCTTCTCTATCCTAACCACTTCTTTATGTCAAGAGGTGAGTGGCTCCTAGATTATTGCACATTGTTTGGCATGGGTCTATCAAAATATTCAAAACAGATTTGTGCCATTATATATCAGTCTTATCCACAAGTTTGTGTCATGTCAGTCTAATCCACATAAGATGGTGCCTCACATTATAAAAAATGACCTCATTAAGTACTGGCAGTGATCCATTTTGCATTGCAGTGTCATAGGTTTGTTATATTTACGTAAAATTTTGCTTGTAGGTGAAGAGTGGCTAGGTGGAACATATCAATATTCAAAAAGAAAAGAGTATTTGCTATATGTAAGATTTACTTAACTATGACACTTCTGTTTGACTGTAATCTTGATAGATAGTCTAGGTTTATTCATTGTGACCCTATCAGTCATCTGTAAAGGGGTACTAAGAAATTATCAGTTACTGTTGCTTTTTTAAATCACTGATGTTTATCTTTCAGTCAAAAATATCATATGATATATGAGTTTTTTACTGATCATTACAAGTTAGATCGAAATATCATGTATGATACAGAATTTTCGTCAAGTAATTCTTACTGTTGCTTTTTGAAATCATTGTTGATGATGCATGGTATTTTTCTTTCAGTTGAAAACATCATGTACGAGTTCATGGGTGATCACTATAAGTTGAGATTGAAACACCTTGCATGATACAGTATTTTCATTAAGTAATTGTTAAAGAAAATCTTCTGTTTGGTTTTATCTTGCTGATTTCACAAATGACCTGCCCTTGTATATCTTTTGATTGTATATAATTCACAGAGCTCTCTTTATGGGAAACTTTTGTGATATCAGGGATTGGTTTCTATGATAAGTATTTTTGTTGCGTATGTAGCAAACACTAAGTAGGTGCTGGATGTGACCAAAAAAAATTTCAGTTCATAGTGGGTCTGCTCGCATGAAGGGATGAGGCTAGAGAACCCTAGTCTGCAAAATTGATCTTTTTTATGAGTTAGATCTAACACCTGCAAATGGAAGTGGAGTCAGAGTCAGAAAAGAGTGGAATTTTTATGTACAATTCCTTCATGGTGCAGGAATATAGCCACATTTAATGGGGTGCAGGCTTTTCTTATTTATGTCATTCATTGGTTACCACAAAATTTGATGTACATTATTCTCTTATTTCCACTGAGAACATTGCTATAATTGATATTTTTTTCATATGTGCTTTCCGTTTTCTGCATTATTGAGGTAATGCAAGAAACAGACAAAGAAATGGCCTCATTCACTCACATCCACTCTTTAGCTGTCATTTATAAATCACCAAAATCAGAGCCTGATATCCATACACAGGCCCCACTTACCTTTTCATGGTTTCACTGATTGCTTCATATGCCCTAGTTTAACCCATTGATAGCCACTGTATACCACTGATGTCCACTGTATACCACCTCATTCGAATTCTCTCTATCCCTTATACACCTAATACTCCTTGTTTGTTCAGGCTTTGAACTCTTAAAGCACCATTCAGTCCATCTCTTTTGTGTTTTTCTTCTTTTACTGTTCCCTCCCTTTCTGATGTGTATACCTTCTTAATCATCTTCTCCATATGTTTAAACCATTACAGCAAACCTTGATCAACTCGCTCAGTCGTATATACCAGTCATACTACCACACTTCTGTGTAGCAGTGCCGCTCTTTATTTGATAATATACATGGGCCTCCTCAAAACATTGCTTCACAGAGCAACATTTTTTAGCAGCAAGTGACCTTTAAGAATCAGGGTGCAATCCCTTAGAATAAAAGGGATTCACATGTCTCATATGTATCATTTACATATTTTTCATTATGTAATTTTTTTTATATGTTTCATTTTCATATATGCACATCATTTACACAGTTAGGATTTTACGTACATGAATGAATATAAAAATGCATTATATCAAATATATATGCACTTATATGGGTGAAAGTGTTTCTTTTATTCTAGAAATGATTATGATAGTGGGCATGCAGGTGTGGCATCCTGCCAAGATGACGTACACTCTGATGATATGTGGGTGACCAAGATGTGTGATATTTTTTCCAGTTCTTTTGGTAGGCTGCTAGTGACCTTTATGGATAAATGAGGGAATCAAACAACACCTGGGAATTCACATGAGGGTGGGAACCATTAATCCTCACATGAAGTATCGAGCAACCTTCATTGATTCCAAATATGAGGTGCAGAGTACAATAAGTGTTAAAAGTGTTATTTTGTAGTACTATTGTACTTAGATTTGTCACATAGATAATTTACATGTTTCCCAGATGAATTTTTTGTTGAGTAGTGATTTTCTTTGTCACAGGAAACCATGAGAGTGTAACAATGAATCAGATGTATGGGTTTCAAGGAGAGGTTAAGGCTAAATACACTGCACAAATGGCTGAACTATTCACAGAAGTTTATAACTGGCTGCCGCTCTGCCACTGTCTCAACAATAGAGTTTTGGTATGTATGTGAATGTATACCAGCATTGTTCAGTCTGCATTGATTAGATTCTATTGTGTGCTTTTAGATATTCATAATGTGCTTTCAGTGACCTGATTACACATAGTTTTGAATCCTTTGTACATGAAAGATAACAGAGTAGGAAGGTTTAGTGGATGTAAAGTAGAAAAAATACTGATATGTTAAAGGTATTTGTAAAGGAAGTGTTCCATAGGGTAGTATTTTTGACACATCTTCAGCTTCAGAACATTGCTTGATTTGTGACCAGTGATGCTCTTTTTCCACCAAGATTTTATCATGACTGACTGTCCTTTTTGTTCGTATTATAACCGTCCAGGATAACTGATGGTAAAACTTTCCTTAATTTGTAAGTATATTCTTTAAGAAATGAGCTTTATACCACATGTATGAGAGAATTTCCTCAGCAAGCAAACAACATTATGGGGATGTAGGATCTATTTGATTTTTTATTCCCCACAATCCTGATTTAACCCTGAACTAGATTCACTTATTCTTACAACCAAACTTTGCAATTCCCAGTTGTTTAGTGGATATCTAATATAAAACTGTACATACTTTGATAATGTACAATTAGTTGCCCTAAAGATGTCTGAGAGAAATTAACAAAAGCTTGGCATCTCAGTCTTTCTGCATGTTGTAGAAGGCGACTAAAAGGGATGGGAGCAGGGGGCTGGAAATCCTCCCCATCAAGTTTTTATTTTTCCAAAAGAAGGAACAGAGAAGGGGGCTAAGTGAGGGTTTTCCCTCTAGAGCTCCGTTCTTTTTTCTTTACGCTGCCTTGCTAGCATGGGAAGTGGTGAGTATGTGTAAAAGGGGTGGGATCTGGGGGCCGGAAAAAAAATATTCATTTTTGTATTTAATACATATTTGCCATTTCCCACATTAGCAAGGTACCATTAAGAACAGAGGATTGAGCCTTAGAGGGAAAATCCTCACTTGGCCCCCTTCTCTGTTCCTTTGGAAAAGTAAAAACTGGAGGGGAGGATTTCCAACCTCTCTCTCTCTCTCTCGTCACCTTCTATGACATGTAGGGAATACGTGGAAAGTATTCTTCCTGCCCTATCCCTGATGCTTACAAGGAAGGAGTGCAAATGACTGGGAGATGTATAAGGGAAACAGAGAGGAGGTCAAGAGGAAGGTGCAAGGGTTGAAAAAGAGGGCAAAAGAGAGTTGAGGTGAGAGAGTTTCATTAAACTTTAGGGAGAATAAAAAGATTTTTTGAGGGAGGTAAATAGTGTATGTTAGACAAGAGAATAAATGGGAACATCGGTGAAGGGGGCAAGGGATTACAGGTAGTGATGAAGTGAGGAGGAGATAGAGTGATATTTTGAATGTTTGGTGAATGTGTTTGATGATAGAGTGGCAGATATAGGGTGTTTGGGTCAAAGTGTGTGAGGTGAGACAGTCAGGGAGAGTGGTTTAGTGAAGAGAGAAGTAGTGAAACCTTGTGGAAGATAAAATCCGGCAAGGTTTGGATGGTATTGCAGTTGAATTTATTAAGAAAGGGGGTGACAGTGTTGGTGATTGGTTGGTAAGGATATTCAGTGTATGTTTGGATCATGGGAAGTGCCTGAGGATTGGCAGAATACAGGTATAGTGCCAATGTACAAAGTTTACCAAATGGCATCCTAGCTACGTCTCTTCATTGTATATCAACTGATTTATATTTCTTTCTTGTATCTCCCCTGATGATGTGATTATTACATGATTACATGAAAGCACACTCGGGAACTTATCATGTTTCATTTCCCTGTGGACTCATAGGAATCCATACATAAATGTAATAAAAAGAGTGTCGTTGAAAGAGCAGAAGAGGGTGTGTTGAAATGGTTTGGACATATGGAGAGAACGAGTCAGGAAAGGTTGACAAAGAGGATATATGTTTCAGAGGTGGAGGGAATGAGAAGTGGGAAACCAAATTGGAGGTGGTAGGATGGAGTGAAAAAGATTTTGAGTGATCAGGGCCTGAACATGCAGGAGGGTGAGAGGTGTGCAAGGAATAGAGTGAATTGGAATGATGTGGTATTACACGGTCGACGTCCTGTCAGTGTACTGAACCCCAGGGCATGTGAAAGGTCTGTGGTAAACCATGGAAAGGTCTGTTGGGCCTGGATGTGGATAGGGAACCATGGTTTTGGTGCATTACACATGACAAAGATCCTCCCAATACATATGCATTTCAATATGCTTGGCATCCAGTTCTATGCAACAGCCCTGGACCTTTCTCAGCCAAACCACTCTATAACCACCCAGTAATCCCCAAGTCAAAATAAACATTTACACCTGCATCAACTTTCGTAACCTCTTCCCACAAATCCTCCCGTCCTAACAAATATAACACTGACAAAACACACTCATTGAAATAACCTGGTAAGTTCTAAACAGCTGACCTCCTTACTCAGTTTTGAATACATTCCACCAGACATCCATCCATCAGAAACAACACTCATCAGACAAACATGAGTCACTTTTTCCTGCTTATACTTTGAAGACCACCCGTCACCATAAAACAATACAAACACTGTTTCATCATATCCCAAGACACTTCATACCCTTGATGCAACTACCACAAAGAAGACATTGAGCACTTACCACTCAGTTGCCTTGCTTTTTTTTTTTTGCAAACACACACACACAAAAAAAAAAATCATAAAACTTTATGATCTGTAGTCCTGACAAGTGGACATAGCCTGCTTCATCAGTGTTGCAGGAGCCTCATAAGGATAGGAGGGACTCCTGGGGCTGACAGTAAGTAAGTATGTGTATACATATGAGTTGTGGTCAAAAAGTTCTAAGAATTTGTTTATTACATGTGGCCATATGGAGGTAGTAGACTATGCTGATGTGTAAACATAGGAGATATATGAGTAATTTTATTAAGATGTTCTATTTGATAGAGGGATAAAGTTTGGAGAAACTGCCATCAGTTGTGTGAAAATGGCTCATGGTTTCTGCACCATGACAACACTCCTTCACACACTGTTCTCTGTTCAAAAATTTTGGGGTTTAAAAACATTCCTGTCATACCACACCTTCCATATTCATCTGACTGTACCCCATGTGATTTTTTATCTGTTCTAAAATACAAAATGAATCTGAAAGGTGGAAGATGTGATAACATTCCAACTATCCATAATTATGTGAAAGTGCAACTTGATCAGTTCGTGGTTGAAGACTTCCAGCGCTGCTTCCAAAATTAGAAGAAATGCTGGTACTTGCATATCATCAGAGGGAGATTTGATAGGGATTGCTCATAAGAATGTTGTTTGTACATACACTCTTTGGTAAAGTAAAGGCTAAGTTTTAGAATGTTTTGATCACACCTCGTATATATTTTTTCATGTACCTGTGTACTGCTTCCCACCTTATTGAGGTAGCATCTGTGTATTTATGCAAGAAGGTTAATTCTTTTGGCCCAAAGCCATTTATACTTTGTACTAATGTTAGCTAAAAGGACTAATGTTTTTGCAAATGTGACCTCCTAACCACCTAATAAAAGGTGTCTGTCAGGCAGAAACTGTTATATCAGAATTTCCACGTCCAAAATCTGCCACTTGTACCATCTGCTAGTTTCAACTCTGCTGACAGCCAGCTCAACCTACTTAAATTTGTCTAGGCACAGAACAGTTGCAGTGGTTATTAGTAGCAAATATATATTTCCTAAATGGACTCTGATGCTATAGATTTCTCTGGTCTATGAGGCAAGTCAGCATAAGCTAACAATTAAGGACAAACAGTAATCACATACGACGGTTGATGATTAATTGCTTCCTTTTTGACCTACCTTAGTAGTCTTTGTTGTCTAGACCACCTCTTTATGGTGATTGTTAAAATGTATGTTAGATCAGCATTTTAACAGAGTAGTGTTAAGTCAGGAGTGAGGTGAGCACTAGTAGTCTTTGTTGTCTAGACCACCTCTTTATGGTGATTGTTAAAATGTATGTTAGATCAGCATGTTAACAGAGTAGTGTTAAGTCAGGAGTGAGGTGAGCACCAGTGTCTCTGTTAGTTTGCTATTCCACCTGCATTGCTTAGTGGCATATGTTTTGCAACTGTTAGTTTGCTATTCCACCTGCATTGCTTAGTGGCATATGTTTTGCAACACTTAACAGTTAGCTCACCTTCATAGGAGTGAGTATTATTCTTATATTTGTATATTGACTGCTTTTGGGTGAGATGAGAGCTGCAACCACACCCTTTGCTTGTGTAAATTATAGGTAGTTGAATGATGCCAAGTTGTTAATCAACCAATAGTCTATCATAATTTCATGGTACAGCTCACTTCTTTATTCATGTAGTTTTCTTGATCTAACACAGAAAGTGTTTTTAAGTAATCCAAGAAAATTATGTAGAGTTCAACAGCCATAATAATAGTTTCAGTGATTTTCTTTTGCTCAGGGTCTCTGAATGGTTCAGCATGAAGAATTTCACCCTGAACCAATGTAAGTAGCTAATGCTTATTCACCTCTCCATCTTTGTAATGCTTGTTTATGTTGATGTTGCAGATGTTCTGCATGGCATGCCATGAATACTAAGTGCCTTATTTTCTTGTGAGTATCAGGAATGGCCTTATTAAGAGCGTTGGACATCATACAACCTCTTGATAGAACTAATAAAATACGGGCTCTGTAATTGTATTTATGTATTTCTAACATGATACATCATGGTGCTAATCACAGCACATGCAAATCCTGTGTCTGAAAAGTTGTAGTGATGAAACCCTTTACTCAGTCCCATGCAGTGCTATCATTGTTTTTGTAGCCATATTATGAAAGCAGTTGTGGATATGATTTGACATTTCACAAATGCAAGTCATTCCATATGTTGAGTTATTCTCGGTTTTACTAACACGATGTAATGTTTGATTCTCCTTAATATTTTATGAATGACTTTTGATCCTTTTTACATTCTGTTTAGTGGAAATGTAATAGTAATGATGTTGCAGTGTTAGAAGTTATCAGTAACAGTTAATGATTATTTTTCCATGTAATATGAAAGATATGCTTCCTGCTACTGAGAGATCTTTGATTTTACATCATCTGTTATAATTGATGCCCTCTGTTTTGCAGTTATCCATAATAATTTCATACTTCTTTGATTGTTTTTATTTCTTAAATTCATATGAACATAACTGATTTTCCCACCTATTGACAGAGCCTTATGAGCATCGTAGGGACCACTTGGTCATTGACAAATTAAAACATTGCTGTATCCTCCAGAATGTGATACATCCATGAGGATTCACCCTCTTCTCTTTAATCTTTAAATCTATGAGGCTGTAAAACGTTAGTTTAAAAGGACTAAGTAACTGCACAGCAATCTGTCCAGGCTTACAATGTCATAGAAAGGAGATGAGGTGGTGCCAGGCTGTTGTGCTTATTCAATCATTTCCACATTTATTATTCAGTAGTTTGGATCTACTGATCATTGCTGGATGTCATTTTGTGGTTTGTTAATATTTGCTTCTGGCCTTCAGAGATGTTAGAAGGATATTGTGTCTTCTAAAAGTAGGTTTTCCATGGTAGAAATATTGATTATTTTGTATTTTGAAAACTATTGTATATGGAGACATCACTGGCATCATCTGCTGCAATATGATAGGAACATTTGACACTTTTGGTGATTAGCTTAACCTTTACTTTTTATTTTTAGTGTTTGAACTTTTTCTTTTCACTTTACATAGTTTTAGATCTTTTGATTTAAATGAGTAAGTGTAATATTGAAATTTCAAAATTACTACAATTGAAGTATCCTCAATAATCTACGTAGTACTTGGATTTGAAGGATGCTTACTAGCATGGGATACTTTATCTCAGGATGGAGTTCATAGCATACCAGGTGGGTAAGGAAACTGAACAGTTCAGAATGGGGATCAGTTTCCATTAAGGGTAGGTCGTTTCTTCAGTTTCGTTAATGTTTTTCTCTGAAATCCATACTTAATGTAGATATGCTCTCGGATACTGGTGTGGCTGTATCTGTTGGAGAGAAATGTGTGTTTTCAAAGATAAAAACCAATACTCTAGGCAGAACCTATGGACATTCATTTATTTCCCATTCCCTTCATTTCCTCTTTCCTTTTTGGAAAAAAAGATTTGTTTTAAACACAGGCACCAGTTGTTGGCCAGGGAATGAGGAAGGGTATTAGCTTGGTGTCATCTCACGTTTGTGCCATGATTTCAAAGGGCTGGGCAAATTGTTAAATGATCTTAGGACCTGCAATGAGCATCTGCTAATTTCTTGTTTTATGATGATCATAGGAGGTGAGTCCTCATTAACATACCTAGCTTTTCAGGGTAAGACAGTACTTTCTACTGATGCTAATAGAATTCTGCCTGTGGTAAAGAGATGGTTTTACATCCTTGAGAACATACATTTTCATTCTCTGGTTTGAGAACATACATTTTCATTCTCTGGTTTTATGCTTCTTCAGGTAGCCTATTTACTTGACAACTGTGTAGATGTGCCAGCTCGTCAGTTACGAATATCTCAGGTGGTTTTTAACTTTTTTCTATATTTGGTATCTCCATGCTTTTAGAACATGTTATTGTCACCTCTAAGTAGTTTGGTTAAAGCAAACTTCTTGATTTTGAAACTTTCAGATTTTGAAAGTGATTTGGTCTCAGTGACGTCTAAATAGAAAAGAAATAAGACAGTGAAGTGTTGTAGACAAATTGATGGAGATGTAAATTCATGCTTTTATGCCATTATTTTTTATAAATATAGGCTGCAACTGGCACTACTAAGAGAGCATGCTTATATATGAGTGGAACTGATGGTTATTTCATGGTAGACTCTGAACTTAATTAGGATTTGAATTCCTAACTTGAGTGAGAATTCAAATGTATATCAATAATATTTTGATTCCTTTAGTTTTCTCTTTTGTTTATACTTGCTTTACTACTTCACTGAGGTACTGTCAGGAACAGTGCGTGAGGTAACTCCTGACTTGGCTCTTTTTTTCTGCTTCAAGAATGTGATAATACAGATAGAAAATAAGTGCAGGAGTTGAGTAGGCTGTAGTATTTTTTCCTTATCCCAAGGGTAAAAACTTTTCATTTGGAGGGAGGAATGTAGAAAATGGCATGATTTTCTGTTTTTTATATTCTTGCTCTCTCATAGATTTTACAGAAGAGTCCTTTTAGTCCTTTGAGTTGTTATTAAATTGCCTAGTGATTAGCTGGTAACTGAAATTGTTTTGAGGGTTGTGACGTTAGATGACTTGAGAATTAATCACCGAAATGTTTGAGAGAAAAATGCCATCAGTGGCCAAAGTCAGTTATTTCATGATGTAAGTTGCTGGCTTGCCATGTTAACCCCTGCTTAGGTCTTTTTAAATGTGATGATTTATGATTTCTGATCACCTGAATATGGGTCAGTTTTTGAAGCATAATTCATGGTACTACTGAGAACACTTTTCCACTTCTTAGGGATGTAGGAAACCAATTATGGTCATATACTGGTTGAGTTTTGGTTTTCAAAAATGCTTTAGGTATCTCCCAATTGTTCTTCCTGATTGTGCCCACCACTGTTAAGTTATGGTCTTTGAGCAAGTTTTGTATAAACCTGAAACTGGTGAACCGATTGTCTGCTGTAACATTTCTGCCTGGTCCTGAGATGGGAGCATTATCCTGGGGACAACAGTTACTGGAGAATTTTCTACCTTGAATTGTCCAAGTGGCTGCTTACCTACTTAAATCTCCATTTTGAATACAAATATGTTGTGATCGGCTATAACTGATATCTCTGCACCACACTTGGCAGGTTTATTTGGCATATTACCTGATTGGGCAGCAACTCTAGAAAAGTAAGAGCATTGTATCAACAGCAGCACACTGTGAGGGAGAATAATTCATCAAGCAATTCTCAAAAAAATGTTCAGAAACATTTGTGAATGGGGCAACTCTATTGAATAACCTGCTTGCAGGTTATTCAATTTTTTCTTCATCATATTTTCCTTCATCATATCTTAAATCATGAGAAATCTGAAACAGTAAAGACACATTATTCCTTGGAAGATTTCCATGCCCATATCATCTGTGCAGCATAGATCATCTAAATTCCTTTTCTCTGAAAATTGCCTTTCAACAATAACAACTCCAGGAAAGCTTTCATTTTCACACAGCCTGTACCTCTTGCCTTGCCATTTTGTGCATACTTCACTCTCCCATCTTGTAAAGGTTCATTTTTGTCTTTGAAATACCAAAAATTACATGTATGATATAGAGAAACAAAAGTTCCTAAAATGTTTGTGGATTTTGTAGCGGACCTTTTGGCTCTTTTTGCTCCATGTGCATGTATGCCTGGATTTCGTTGTAGTCTGTGGCCAAGATGTGCAGACTCTGTTCAGCCTCATTATATTGTCCTCATGTTCACTATCACAGGAAGTCATGCAACATCTTTCTAATCCTCTTACTTTCAGTGTCTTTAGCCATCTTCGTTCTGGAGAAAAATAAGTGCATACTCTATCAGGAGTTTCAAGAAAGGCCTCAGTGCTGCCATCTGTTGGTGGCAATGTTCACAAAGTTTCTGGGTAGAGAAACAAATCTGAATATGAACATAGGGTTAATTATTGTTTGTTACCTTATATTTCTTTTCTTAATTCTTATAGTTCTAGTCGCATTTGTTATTCATTGGGCCCTTGCCTGATAACCTGAAGTGTCAGTCCTTCCTAGAAATATATCACAGTGGTAATGAAAAGGTGAGAGAGATGTGTGGAAATAAAAAGTGTGTGGTTAAGAGAGCAGAAGAGGGTGTGTTGAAATGATTTGGACATGGAGAGAATGAGTGAGGAAAGACTGACAAAGAGGATATATGCATCACAGGCTGAGGAAACAAGGAGAATTGAGAGACCAAATTGGAGGTGGAAGGATGAAATGAAAAAGATTTTGAGTGATCGAGGCCTGAACAGACAGGAAGGTGAGAGGCGAGCAAGGAATAAGGTGAAATGAAATGATATGGGATACCAGGGTCGACATGCTGTCAATGGACTGAACCAGGGCATGTGAAGCGTATGGGGTAAACCATGGAAAGGTCTGTGGGGCCTGGATGTGGATAAGGAGCTGTAATTTCAGTGCATTAAACATGACAGCAAGAGAATTAGAGAATGAATGTGGCCTTTTTTGTCTGTTTTCCTGGCGCTACCTTGCTGAAGTGGGGGGTAGCGAT
Source organism: Panulirus versicolor (assembly GCA_032361705.1). Classification (NCBI taxonomy): domain Eukaryota; kingdom Metazoa; phylum Arthropoda; class Malacostraca; order Decapoda; family Palinuridae; genus Panulirus; species Panulirus versicolor. Next base: position 5,063 of record JAUUDZ010055498.1, on the reverse strand, counting down.
GCTGTTTCCTGTGGGGCGGGGTAGTGCCAGGAATAAATGAAGGCAAGCAAGTATGAACTTGTACATGTGTATTTATGTACATGTCTGTATATGTGTATGTATATGTTGATAAGTATATGTATATGTATGTATATGTGCATGTATGGGTGTTTATGTACATATATGTGCATATGAGTGGAAGACCCATTCTTCATCGGTCACCTGGCAATACCTCACCGACACAGGAAACAGCAATTATGTATAATAATAATAATGAAAAATATATATAAAAGTATGACATTTAATTGTAGCAAACAGAAATGACAAAGGACCTTAATTACACTAAAGAATAAATACAAAACAATTATTGTACTCATGTTCAGAATAATGATGTGGCTTCCCCAAGGCAGTATATATATGATGTAATCATGGTCTATATTTAAATGTCATCCTGTTCATTCAACTGTCAATGATTACCACTGGCACATTTAAGCAGAAGCCAACTACACAATCATTAGCAAATAAATTTTTCTAACTTTCACAATTTTCCAAGATTATATGCACATTAAGGTCTGCTCAAATAACATGAACACACACACTACTTTCTGTCACTGTCTTGAAGTGCCACATTCACCCTTGCATTACATTTTAGGTTACCCACTTACAATGAGTCATGATATACAATGAAATGGTATAATCGAAATGCACGTGAAAATAAGTAAAGCAACAAGTACGTTTTAATGCCACTATTAAATTAAGGCTGGAATACATACCCAGATTTTTTTCCCCATAAGCTCAAAAATAAACACCACCAATGCCAAGTTAATTAAATGAGCAGAAAAAATATCAAATACTAACCCAATTGAAGATGCTGGTGTTGGGACTTCTGTATTTGCAGTACCAAACTTGAAAATTTCAACTTGTGAAGTACTATTGGCTGAACCCTGGCCAAATAAGAAAATCCTTGAATTGGACTGTGCCGCTGCAAAGTTGAAGCCTTGCGTTCCTGTGTTGTTTGCAGCTTGCCCAAAATCAAAACCTGCACTTGTTTTCTCTGGAGGCTGTCCAAAGACAAAGTTTTGGGTGGAACTACTGTTGCTGCTACCAAATGCTGGAGCTGCACTACCAAAAGCTGTTGCTGGGTTCCCAAATGCCGTTGCTGGAGCCGTGGCTGCAGGGGCAGGGGGATTACTGTTGCCAAACTGGAAACTAGGAGTTGCACTGGAGGCAGGTGCTCTGGCTCCAAATGCCAGGGTGGATGATGGAATTTCTCTGAAGCCTGAGCCTGCATTCAGCTTGCTCTCTTTACTACCAAATGTGAATAGGGAAGAAGAGGCACTAACACCATTGTTAATACCACCTACTGATGGTGAACTAAAGGTCATCTTCTTTGCAGGCTCATCTGCATCAGAGGAACCCCTTTTTGTGCTGAAATTAAATATGGATGCTGATTTGGACTCCTTACTGACTGAAGGTGGGTTAAAGGAGAATGGTGCTGCTACACTGGTCTTTGATTCTTTGTCACTAAATGTAAACGTACCTGCAGCTGGTGTTGCATTCTCCCCTGTACTAGCACCGAATATTAAAGTAGATGATGATTCAGATGCTGAATCTGTAACCTTAGAAGCGCCAAAAGAAAGTGGGTTTGCATTTTTATCATTATCTTTACAAGCTGCAGTTAATACATTATTAAAAGTAAAGAATGGTTTTTCAACACTATCCACATTATCATCAAGTTTATTTCCAGATGAAAATATATCACTTGGTTTGGGGTTCTCCTTTTTAAGTGCATCAAGATCATTTTCAGACTTAAGTTCTACAGCAGAACTATTTTCACTTGCAAGATCTTTTCCCTGATCTTCTTTTACAGTAGACTTCACCTGTGTTCCTAAACCAAAACTAAAGGTAACTTCTGTCTTATTTCCAGAATCAAACTGAAATACTGGATTTGGAACAGTCACATTTTCTGAACTATTTTCATTGGATTTACTAGTGGAAACTAATTCACTCGATGGTTCATTTATTTCTGACTTACTAACATCTGCTACTTCTGCTTCAGTGTGTAATACTTCACTTGGTTGTTCAATTATTTCTTTCTCTTTAGAGTTTGATGACTGAACACCAAAACTGAAACCAACACTAGCACTCGGTTTTTTTTCTTTTGACTCAACATTTTCAGAATTAGAGCTAAAAGAAAATCCAGTCAGAGCATTTGGTTTCTCTGTAGGCACTCCAAACTTAAACCCTGAATTTCCTTGACTGTTACTGTCTTCTGCACTTTTGGCACTAACCCCAAATTTAAAACTACTAGATTTCAATTCAGACTGAGAGTTACTTATACCAAACTTAAAAGTAGAATTTGTGGAAGATAAGTCATTTGTATTTGCACCAAACTTGAAGTTTCCAGTTATGGCTTGAGACACGTTAGCAGCACCTGGCCTTGGGGTTTCACATGATATGCACTTCGTGGCATCACTTTTGTTTCGAACTAAACACGTGTCACATTCCCACTCACCTTTGCCTTTGGTAAATGCAGAACCAAACCCTACATCTGCTTTTTCTTCCTTATTATCTATAACTTTACTCACTTCTTGCATTACAGCAGATACATTTCTATTTCCAGGTTTAGGAGTTTCACAAGCAACACATTTTTCCACAGAGTCCTTATTTCTTAACATACATGTATCACACTCCCATTCATCAGACGACTTTTTAAAAGCATCTCCCCACCCAATCACATTCCCCGTTAAAGGTGGAGGTTTCTCCTCTACATTACCAAAACAAGAAGTACTCTCGTTAGTACTGCTATTTGAAATCTGTTCAGGTTTCTGGCTTTCACAAGCAACACACTTAACAGAAGAATTCTTATTCCTAACCATACACTGACTACACTCCCATTCATCACTGGATTTCTTGAAGGCTGAACCAAATCCAGAAACCTCATGTGATGTTTCACTTTCCTCAACCACACTATTGACAGACTGTTCAGAGACAGTCTTAGAACCAAATGTAAATAACGTTTTTGAATTAGGTGCATCACATGTCTCTAATTTTTCTCCAAGGCTGTTTGAAAGAGATGTTGTTGTCTGGAGTTTATCCGAAATATCCCCTTTGGGCTTAAGAATGTCTAATATACTTCCTTCTTTAAGTTTTTCAGCTGTGGGGACAACATTCTTAGTGCTTGTTTTTAGTTTTGGTGCTGAAGAAGGGGTACTACTATTAAACATTAGTGAAGTCGGTGCCACTGTAGTACAGGAACTATCAGAAAATATATTACCCTCATTAATCAACACAGGACTTCTGAATGTAAACTTTGGAGCACTGGGAAGAATTTCACTATCTGACTGAGTATCCACTATTTTTGGAACTGAAAATTTGAATCCCTTGGACGAAGAGGTGAAATTTGAAGGTGAACTCGTTACTGGTGATGGGACTGATAAATCTATCTTTGGAAGAGAAAACATGGTTAGTGGGACAGATGGGAGTTGGGGTTCTTCAATAACTTCATTTTCATCTTGTCTTGTGGAACTTCTTCCACTATCAACAACTTTAGACTTCATCTTGCCACCAACCTTCTTTGATGGCTGTGATGATTCACTGAAAAAGAAAAAAAATCCCAATAAGAACAACTCAATAGTTTTTTCTGACCACAGATATTCAATGTGCACACCTTCAACTGACTGAGTGATTCTATGGAATTTGTAAAGCACCGAGATATACTAACTATTCATTGCTTTTTTTAACATGAAATAGATATCTAAAAACTTAAAAATATTTACATAAATTTGTACACACATACTTTGGTTTCCTTTAAAGTATATTTAAAAGCTTGAGACAATTCATGTAAAACTAAACATTTTGGCCACCCTTAAAAAATTCATGTCTATACAAAGTAACATCATTGTCTAAAATTTCCCCAGTACTTTTATTTCTTTCACTGTTATGATGCAAATGATATCTGACTTGGTGACTCTTATATATATTTTTTGCCATACCATTAGTTCAAGGTCCCCAGTAATACTGCAACTACAAGCGTCATACACTGGTGAAGGTCTCCTCTCCATCAAGTGACTATGGGTCAACATAATATAACCAAACCTAAGTCACCAAAGAATTGTCTCAAAATGGAAACTCCTGCTAGAGGAGGAATGCCATATGCTGGCAATCCATGAATCAACATACTTCAACCAATCCTATGCCAACAAACAATTGGCCTAAAATGAAGATGCCTGTTGAAAGAGGAATGCCATACTTCAACATCTCTTTATTCTCTGTAGTTTGTTATTCATTTAACTTGTAAGTCCCATTTAGCTAACCATTTACATCTAATATTATCATCTTCTCATCACAAAAAACTACTGTGATATATGTCTCTTGTAAATAAATAGCTAAATATATCTGCTTAGTCAATTTAGGCATCTGCTATTCCATTACCAAAAGCACCAAGGTATCCAAGACAAAAATCTTATATTGTTATGCTCTGAATGGAGTCTTAATATTTAATATAGGTATCTTTGAGCTATGAGATGTATTTTGGCAAAGTATGATATGGCATTCTGAGAATCTGAATAGAATGTAAATTTCTTTAAAGGAAACTGCTCAATTAACTCAGTTGCACCATGAATACCATACAGTTATACAGCAAATATTACAGACTTTCTTGGTAGTTTTGATACAAGAGATTTATCTTCAATAACTACATCAAAGCATACACCTTTATAAAAAAAATCTACCATCAGCGAACTTCTTTGATTTACTTACTTAAATAGCATCATTCAGAAGGAATTTACTTTATGCTATTATAGAAGTATGTTGATTTTTAGTTACTTTCATCAAATTCCTGCAATATTTGATCTGAGGAACCTTCCAAGGAGAGAACAAAGAAAAAACCTACTTCTCAAATTTAGTCAAGTCTACACTACTCATCAGTGACAATCTCTACTGTTACATTAAAAGTCTTTGAGGACACTGGATGTTTTAAATGAAATACCTTGGTCCTCTCAACAACAAAAACATACTTATATCTAAAGTCAAAGCCTAAACAGAGTTTAAGCTTAAACAGATACTTTTACGAAAATTCTTCA
>JAUUDZ010055477.1:0-10386 GCA_032361705.1 Panulirus versicolor | reverse complement strand
GTTACCTCTCAGACTAACGCGCACATAGTTGTCGGAGGGCAAAAACGGCCTCGGATGCGCTCCGTCACTTTCCGCTCCTCACCTCTCAGGTTAGCGCGCACACTGTGTTGGAGGGCAAAATTGCGTCCGGAGACGCTCCGTCACTTCGCGTTCCTTACTTCTGAGGTTAGCGCACACAGAGAGTCGGAGGGTAAAAATCGGCCCGGAGGCCCTCCGTCACTTCGTGCAAGACTCTTTCGTACAGAGTGTCGCAGGGCGACAATGCGCCCGGATGAGCTACGTTACTTTGCGTGCCTTACCTCTCAGCTGAGCGGGTACAGACTGTCGGAGGGGAAAAATGCACCCAGAAGCGCTCCGTCACTTTGCTCTCCTCAGGTTACAACGCACTGAGTGACGGAGTGCAGAAATGGGCATTCCGTCACTTAGTGCCCCTTACCTCTCAGCCTAACGCGCAGACTGTGTCGGAGCGCAAAAATTATCACGGAAGCGCTCAAGTCAGACAAACGCACCCATAGTTGTCGGAGGGCAAAAATGGCCTCGGATGCGATCCGTCACTTTGCGCTCCTAATGTTAGCGCACACATAGTGTCGGAGGATAAAAATAGCTTTGGATGAACTCCGTCACTTTCCGCTACTTACCTGTCAGGGCATAAATTGGCTCGTAGGCGCTCCGTTACTTTTCGGTCCTTATCTATAAGGTTAGCGTGCACAGATTGTCTGAGGGCACAAATGCATACGCTCCGTGACTTCGCGCTCCTAACTTCTGAGGGTAGCGCGCACAGTGTCGGTGGGTAAAAATCGGCCCGGAGGCCCTCCGTCATTTTCTCCTCGTTACTTCTCAGCCTATTTCGCACAGAGTGTCGGAGGGCGAAAATGCGTCCGGAGGAGCTACGTTACTTTGCGCCCCTTACCTCTCAGCCAAGCGGGCACAGACTGTCGGAGGGAAAAAATGCGACCAGAAGCTCTCCGTCACTTTCCGGTCCTACCCTCTCAGGTAGGACCGCACACAGAGTGTCGGAGGGTAGAAATGGGCCCAGAGGCGTTCCGTTACTTAGTGCCCCTTACCTCTCAGTCTATCGCGCAGTGTGTCGGAGCGCAAAAATTATCCCGGAAGCGTTGCGTCACTGCGCTCCTTACATCTCAGACTATCGCGCACGTCGGAGGGCAAAAACGGCCTCGGATGCGCTCCGTCACTTTCCCCTCCTTACTTCTCAGGTTAGCGCGCACAGAATGTCGGAGGGCAAAAATACGTCCGAAGATGCTCCTTACTTCTGAGGTTAGCGCGCACAGAGTCGGAGGGTAAAAATCGGCCCGGAGGCCCTCCGTCACTTCTTGCACGTTACTTCTCAGACTCTTGCGTACAGTGTCGGAGGGCGAAAATGTGCCCGGACTTGCGCAACTTACCTCTCAGCCAAGCGGGCACAGACTGCCGGAGTAGAAAAATGCACCCAGAAGCGCTCTGTTACTTTGCACTCCTTACCTCAGGTTACAGCGCACATAGTTGTCGGAGGGCAAAAATGGCCTCGGATGCGCTCCGTCACTTTCTGCTCCAAAGGTTAGCGCGCACAGTGTCGGAGGATAAAAATAGCCTTGGATGAGCTCCTTACACTTTCCTCTCCTTACCTCTCAGGATAGCGCGCACACAGTGTCGGAAAGCAAAAATTGGCTTAGTAGGCGCTCAGTCACTTTCCGGCCCCAATCTGTAAGGTTAGCGCGCACAGTTTGCCGGAAGGCAAAAATGCGTCCGGCAACGCTCCGTCACTTCCGCTAATTATCTCTCAGGTTACAGCGCACAGAGTGTCGGAGGGCAGAAATGGGCCCGGAGGCGTTCCGTTACTTAGTGCAACTTACCACTCAACCTAGCGCGGAGAGTGCGTCGGATCGCAAAAATTATCCCGGAAGCGCTCGTTACCTCTCAGACTAACGCGCACATAGTTGTCGGAGGGAAAAATGGCCTCGGATGCGCTCCGTCACTTTCCGCTCTTAAGGTTAACGCGCACAGTGTCGGAGGATAAAAATAGCCTTGGATGAGCTCCGTCACTTTCCTCTCCTTACCACTCAGGATAGCGCGAACACAGTGTCGGAGGGCAAAAATTGGCTCGTAGATGCTCCGTCACTTTTCGGTCCTTATCTGTAAGGTTAGCGAGCACATATTTTTCTGAGGGCAAAAATGCGTCCAGAGACGCTCCGCGACTTCGCGCTCCTAACTTCTGAGGGTAGAGTGCACAAACTCTCGGAGGGTAAAAATCAGCCCGGATGCCCTCCGTCATTTTCTGCTCAGCCTATTTCGGAGGGCGAAAATGCGTCCGGAGGAGCTACGTTACTTTGCGCTCCTTACCTCTCAGCCAAGTGAACACAGACTGTAGGCGGGCAAAAATGCGACCAGAAATGCGACCAGAAATGCTCCCTCACTTTAAGTGTCGGAGGGCAGAAATGTGCCAGGAGGCGTTCCGTTACTAAGTGCCCCTTACCTCTCAGTCTATCGCGCAGAATGTGTCGGAGCGAAAAAATTATCCCTGAAGCTCTGCGTCTCTTAGTGCTCCTTACATCTCAGACTATCGCGCATATAGTTGTCGGAGGGCAAAAACGGCCTCAGGTTAAGGCGCACAGAGTGTCGGAGAGCAAAAATATCCTTGGATGCGCTCCGTCACTTTCCGCTCCTTATTTCTCAGGTTAACGGGAACAGAGTGTCGGAGGGCAAAATTTGGTTCGTAGGCGCTCCGTCACTGTAAGGTTAGCGCGGAAGGTAAAAATGCGTCCGGAGACGCTTCGTCACTTCCCGCTCCTTACTTCTGAGGTTAGCGCTCACAGATTGTCGGATAGTAAAAATCGGCCCGAAGGCCCTGCATCACTTTGTGCTCGTTACTTCTCACCCTATTGCGCATAGAGTGTCGGAGTGCGAAAATACTCGCGAAGCTCCGTTACTTTGCGCTCCTTACCTCTCAGCTAAGCGGGCACAGACTGTCGGAGGGCAAAAAAGAAGCCTATCACTTTGCGCTCCTTACCTCTCAGGTGTCGGAGGGCAAACATTGGCTCGTAGGCATTCCGTCACTTTCCGGCCCTAATCTGTGAGGTTAGCGCGCACAGAATGTCGGAAGGCAAAAATGCGTACGAAGACGCTCCGTAAAATTGGCCCCGAGGCCCTCCGTCACTTTGTGCTCGTCACTTCTCAGCCAATTGCACACAGAGTGCGGAGGGCAAAAATGTGCCCTCAGACAATCTGTGCACGTTACTTTGAGTTCCTTACCTCTCAGCCAAATGGGCACAGACTTTCGGAGGGCAAAAATGCGCCCAGAGGGCGCAGAAATGCACTTTACCACTCAGCCTAGCGCGGAGAGTGTGTCGGATTGCAAAAATTATCCCAGAAGCGCTCCGTCACTTAGTGCTCGTTACCTCTCAGACTAACGCGCACATAGTTGTCGGAGGGCAAAAACGGCCTCGGATGCGCTCCGTTACTTTCCACTGCTTACCTCTCAGGTTAGTGCACTCAGACTGTCGGAGGAAAAAATAGCTTTGGATGCGCTCTGTCACTTTCCGCCACTTACCTTTCAGGTTAGCTGGAACAGAGTGTATGAGGGCAAAATTTGGCTCGTAGCCGCTCCGTCACTTTCCGGGGCTTGTCTCTAAGATTAGCGCGCACAGATTGTCGGAGAGCAAAAATGCGTCCGGAGACGCTCCGTCACTTAGCGCTCCTTACTTGAGGTTAGCGCGAACAGGGTAAAAATCGGCCCGGAGACCCTACGTCACTTTGTGCACGTTACTTCTCAGCCTATTGTGCACAAAGCGTCTAGGGGGGAAAATGCAGTCGGAAGAACTACGTTACTATGCGCTCCTTACTTCTCAGCCAAGCGGGCACAGACTGTAGGACGTCAAAAATGCGCTCAGAAGCCCTCCGTCACTTTCCGCTCTTTACCTCTCAGGTTACAGCGCACAGAGTGTCGGAGGGCAGAAATGGGCTCGAAGGCGTTCCGACATTTGGTGCCCCTTACCTCTCAGCTTAGCGCGCAGAGTGTGTCGGAGCGCATAATTTATCCCGGAAGCGCTCCGTCACTTAGTGCTAGTTACCTCTCAAACTAACGCGCACATAGTTGTCAGAAGGCAAAAACGGCCTTGGATGCGCTCCGCCAATATCCTCTCCTTACCTCTCAGGTTAGCGCGCACAGACTGCCAGACGGCAAAAAATAGGCTTGGATGCGCCCCGTCACTTTCCGCTCCTTACCTCTCTGGTTATAACGCACAGAGTGTCGGATGGCAAAAATTGGCTCGTAGGCGCTCCGTCACTTTTCGGTCCTTATCTCTAAAGCTAGAGCGCACAGATTGTCGGAGGGCAAAAATGCGTTCGGAGACGCTCCGTCATCTCGCGCTCCTTCCTTCTGAGGTTAGCGCGCACAGAGTATCAGAGGGTAAAACTTGGCCCGGATGCCCTCCGTCACTTTGTGCACGTTACTTCTCAGCCTATTGTGCACAGAGTGTCGGAGGGCGAAAATACACCCGGAGGAGCTACGTTACTTTACGCTCCTTACCTCTCAGCCAAGTGTGCACAAACTGTCGGAGGGCAATAATGAGACCAAAAGCGATTCGTGACTTTGCCCTCCTTACCTCTCAGGTTACAGCGCACATAGTGTCGGAGGGCAGAAATGGGCTTGGAGGCGTCCCGTCACTTAGTGCCCGTCACCTCATAGCCTAGGGCGCAGAGTGTGTCAGAGCGCAAAAACTATCCCGGAAGCGCTCCGTCACGTATTGCTCGTTACCTCTCAGACTAACGCGCACATAGTTTTCGGAGGGCGAAAGCGGCCTCGGATTCGCTCCATCACTTTCCGCTCCTTAACTCTCAGGTTAGCGCGCACAAAGTGTCGGAGGAAAAAAATAGCCTTGGATGCCCTCCGTCACTTTCCGCTCCTTACCTCTCAAGTTAGCGCGCACAGAGTGGTCGGAGGGCAAAAATTGGCTCGTAGGCTCTCCTTCACTTTCCGTTCCTTATCTGTAAGGTTAGCGTGCAAAGATTGTCGGAGGGCAAAAATGCGTCCAAAGACGCTCCGTCACTTCGCGCTCCTTATTTGAGGTTAGCGCGCACAGGGTAAAAATCGGCCCGGAGGCCCTCCGTCACTTTGTGCACGTTACTTCTCAGACTATTGTGCACAGAGTGTCCAATGCGGAAAATGCACTCGGAAGAGCTACGTTACTATGCTTTCCTTACTTCTCAGCCAAGCGGGCACAGACTATCGGAGGTCAAAAACGCGATCAGAAGCTTTCCGTCACTTTGCGCTCCTTACCTCTCAGGTTACAGCGCACGGAATGTCGGAGGGCAGAAATGGGCCCGAAGGCGTTCCGACACTTGGTGACCTGTACGTCTCAGCCTAGCGCGCAGAGTGTGTCAGAGCGCAAAAATCATCCCGGAAGCTCTCCGTTACTTACTGCTCGTTACCTCTTAAACTAACGCGCACATAGTTGTCGGAGGGCAAAAATGGCCTTGGATGTGCTCCACCAATTTCCGCTCCTTACCTCTCAGGTTAGCGTGCACAGAGTGTCTGACGGCAAAAATAATCTTGGATGCGCTCCGTCATTTTCCGCTCCTTACATCTCTGATTAGCGCGCACAGAGTGTCGGATGGCAAAAATTGGCTCGTAGGAGCTCCGTCACTTTTCGGTCCTTATATCTAAAGCTAGCGCGCACAGATTGTCGGAGGGCAAAAATGCGTTCGAAGACGCTTCGTCATCTCGCGCTCCTTACTTCTGAGGTTAGCGCGCACAGAGTGTCAGAGGGTGAAAATTGGCTCGGATGCCCTACGTCACTTTGTGCACGTTACTTCTCAGCCTATTGTGCAGAGAGTGTCGGAAGGAGAAAATACGCCCGGAGGAGCTACGTTACTTTGCGCTCCTTACCTCTCAACCAAGTGGGCACAAACTGTCGGAGGGCAATGATGAGACCAAAAGCGCTTCTTGACTTTGCGCTCCTTACCTCTCAGGTTACAGCGCACAGAGTGTCGGAGGGCAGAAATGGGCCCGGAGGCGTTCCGTCAGGTAGTGCCCCTTACCTCTCAGCCTAGCGCGCAAGTGTGTCAGAGCTCAAAAATTATCCCGGAAGCGCTGCGTCACTTAGTGGTCCTTACCTCTCAGACTAACGCGCACATAGTTATCGGGGGGCAAAAACAACCTCGGATGCGCTCCGTAACTTTCTGCTCCTTACCTCTCAGGTTAGCGCGCACAGAGTGTCGGACGGCAAAAATAGCCTAGGATGCACTCCGTCACTTTACGCTTCTTACCTCTGAGGTTAGCGCACACTGAGTGTCGGATGGCAAAAATTGGCTTGTAGGCGCTCCGTCACTTTTTGGTCCTTATCTGTAAGGTTAGCGCGCACAGATATTCGGAGGGTAAAAATGCGTCCGGAGACTTTGCGCCATTTCGCGTTCCTTACTTCTGAGGTTAGCGCGCATAGAGTGTCGGAGGGAAAAAATCGGCCCGGAGGCCCTCCGTCACTTTGTGCACGTTACAGCCCAGCCTATTGTGCACAGAGTGTCCAAGAGCGAAAATACGCCCGGAGGAGGTATGTTACTTTGCGTTCCTTACCTCTCAGCCAAGCGGGCACAGACTGTCGGAGGGCAAAAAGGCGCCCAGATGCGCTCCGTCACTTTGCGCTGCTTACCTCTCAGGTTATAGTGCAAAGAGTGTCCGAGGGCAGAAATGTGCCCGGAGGCGTTCCGTCACTTAGTGCAAGTTACCTCTCAGACTAACGCGCACATAGTTGTCGGAGGGCAAAAACTGCCTCGGATGCGCTCCGCCAATTTCATCTCCTTACCTCTCAGGTTAGCGCGCACAGAGTATCGTACGGCAAAAATTGCCTTGGATGCGCTCCGTCTCTTTCCGCTCCTTACATCTCTGGTTAGCGCGCACAGAGTGTCGGAGGAGGAAAATTGGCTCGTAGGCGCTCCGTCACTTTCCGGTCCTTATCTCTAAGGCTAGCTCGAACAGATTGTCGGAGGGCAAAAATTCGTTGGGAGACTGTCTGTGACTTCGCGCTCCTTACTTCTGAGGTGAGCGCGCACAGAGTGTGTGAGGGTAATAATCGGCCCGGAGGCCCTCCGTCACTTTTTGCATGTTATTTCTTAGCATATTTTGGACATAGTGTCGGAGGGCAAAAATGAGGCCCAGAAACGCTCCGTCATTTTACGCTGCTTACCTCTCAGGTTACAGCGCACAGAGTGTCGGAGGGCAGAAATGCGCCCGGAGGCGTTCCGTCACCTAGTGGCCCTTACCTCTCAGCCTAGAGTTCAGAGTGTGTTGGAGCGCAAAATTTATCCCGGAAGCTCTCCGTCACTTAGTGCTCATTACCTCTCAGACTAACGCGCACATAGTTGTCGGAGGGGAAAAACGGCCTAGGATGCGGTCCGTAACTTTCCGCTCCTTACCTCTCAAGTTAGCGCGCACAGAGTGTCGTACGACAAAAATTGCCTTGGATGCGATCCGTCACTTTCCGCACCTTACCTTTCTGGTTAGCGCGCACAGAGTGTCGGAGGGGAAAAATTGGCTCGTAGGCGGTCCGTCACTTTTCGGTCCTTACCTCTGAGGCTAGCGCGCACAGATTGTCGGAGGGCAAAAATGCGCTGGGAGACGGTCTGTCACTTCGCCATCCTTACTTCTGAGGTTAGCGCGCACAGAGTGTCTGATGGTAAAAAACGGCCTTGAGGGCCTACGTCACTTTTTCTTTTTGCACGTTACTTCTCAACTTATTGTGCACAGTGTCGGAGGGCGAAAATTCGCCCGGGGGAGCTATGTTACTTTGCGCTCCTTACCTCTCAGCGAAGTGGGCACAGACTGTCGGAGGGCAAAAATGCGACCAGAAGCGCTCCGTCACTTTGCGTTCCTTATCTCTCAGGTTACAGCGCACAGAGTGTCGGAGGGCAGAAATGGGCCCGTAGGCGTTCAGTCACTTAGTGCCCCTTACCTCTCAACATAGCGCGCAGAGTGTGTCGGAGCGCAAAAATTATCCCGGAAGCACTACGTCACATAGTGCTCGTTACCTCTGAGACTAACGCGCACATAGTTGTCGGAGGGGAGAAACGGCCTCGGATTCGCTCTGCCACTTTCCTCTCCTTACCTCTCAGGTTAGCGCGCACAGAGTGTCGGAGGGGAAAAGTAGCTTTGGATGCGCTACGTCACTTTCCGCTCCTTACCTCATAAGTTAGCACTCACAGTGTCGGAGAGTAAAAATTGTCTCGTAGGCACTCTGTCAATTTCCAGTCCTTATCTGTAAGGTTAGCGCGCACAGATTATCGGAGGGCAACAATGCGTCCGGAGATACTCCCTTACTTCGAGCTTCTTACTTCTGAGGTTAGCGCGCACAGACTGTCGGAGGGTAAAAATCGGCACGCAACCCCTCCGTCACTTTGTGCACGTTACTTCTCAGCGTATTGCGCACAGAGTGTCGGACTGCAAAAATATCCTTAGATGCGCTCCGTCACTTTCCGCTCCTTACCTCTCAGGCTAGCGTGCACAGAGTGTCGGAGGGGAAAAAATTGGCTCGAATGCACTCCGTCACATTCCGGTCCTTATCTCTAAGGTTAGCGCGCATAGATTGTCGGAGGGCCAAAATGCGTCCGGAGACGCTCCATCACATCGCGCTCCTTACTTCTCAGGTTAGCGCGCACAGAGGGTTGGAGGGTTAAAGCCGGCTTTAGGCCCTCCGTCACTTTGTGCTCGTTACTTTTCAGCCTATTGCGCACAGAGTGTAGGAGGGCGAAAATGTGTCCGGAGGAACTACGTTACTTTGCGTTCCTTACCTCTCAGCCAAGCGGGCACAGACTGTCGGAAGACAAAAATGCGCTCAGAAGCTCTCCGTCTCTTTGCGCTCCTTACTTCTCAGGTTAAAGCGCACAGAGTGTCGGAGGGCAGAAATGGGCCCAGAGGCGTTCCGTCACTTAGTGCCCCTTAGCGCGCAGAGTGTGTCGGAGCTCAAAAATTATCCCGGAAGCGCTACGTCACTTAGTGTTCTTTACCTCTCAGACTAACGCGCACATAGTTGTCGGAGGGCAAAAACGGCCTCGGACTCGCTCCGTCACTTTCCGCTCCTTACCTCTCAGGATAGCGCGCACAGATTGTCGGAGGGCAAAAATTGGGGCAAAAACGGCCTCCGATGCACTCCGTCACTTTCCGCTCCTTACCTCTCATGTTAGCGTGGACAGAGTGTCGGAATAGCCTTGGATGTGCTCCATCACTTTCCGCTCCTTACCTCTCAGGTTAGCGCGCACAGAGTGTCGGAGGGCAAAATTTGGCTCGTAGGCGCTCCGTCACTTTCCGGTCCTTATCCCAAAGGTTAGTGCGCAAAGATTGTCGGAGGGCAAACATGCGTTCGGAGACGCTTCGTCATCTGGCGCTCCTTACTTCTGAGGTTAGCGCGCACAAAGTGTCAGAGGGTAGAAATTGTCCCGGATTCCCTCCGTCACTTTGTGCACGTTACTTCTCAGCCTATTGTGCACAGAGTGTTCAAGGGGGAAAATGCATTCGGAGGAGCTACGTTACTATGCGCTACTTACTTCTCAGCCAAGCGGGCACAGACTGTCGGAGGTCAAAAATGCGCTCAGAAGCTCTCCGTACTTTGCGCTCCTTACCTCTCAGTTTACAGCGCACAGTGTGTCGAGGGGTAGAAATGGGTTCGGAGGCGTTCCGACACTTGGTGCCCCTTACCTCTAAGCCTACCACGCACAGTGTGTCGGAGTGCAAAAATTATCCCGGAAGCGCTCCGACACTTAGTGCTAGTTACCTCTCAAACTAACGCGCACATAGTTTTCGCAGGGGAAAATCGGCCTTGGATGCACTCCGCCAATTTCCGCTCCTTATCTCTCAGTTTAGCGCGCACAGAGTGTCCGACGGCAAAAATAGGTTTGGATGCGCTCCATCACTTTCCGCTTCTTACCTCTCTGGTTAGCACGCACAGAGTGTCGGAGGGCAAAAATTGGATCGTAGGCTCTCCGTCACTTTTCGGTCATTATCTGTAAGGTTAGCGCGTACAGACTGTCGGAGGGCAAACATGCGTCCGGAGACTGTCCGTCACTTAGCGCTCCTTACTACTGAGGTTAGTGCGCACAGTGTGTCGGAGTGTAAAAATCGGCCCCGAGGCCCTCCATCATTTTGTGCATGTTACTTCTCAGCGTATTGTGCACAGAGTGTCGGAGGGCGAAAATGCGCCCGGAGGAGCTAGGTTACTTAGCGCTCCTTACCTCTCAGTCATGTCGGCACAGGATGTCGGAAAGCAAAAATGGGACCACAAGCGCTATGTGACTTTGCGCTCCTTACCTTTCAGAATACAGCGCAGAGAGTGTCGGACGGAAGAAATGGGCCCGGAGGCATTCCGTCACTTAGTGCCCGTTACCTCAGCCTAGCGCGAAGATTGC